>ML412232.1:0-60747 GCA_005239525.1 Nicotiana knightiana | reverse complement strand
TGTTTTAAATATTCTTGGTATAACGTGTTAAGGGATTTGCTTAATAAGTTGTGTACATGAGTGTAGCGTGATTGCTCGAGGACGAGCAAAAGTTTAAGTGTGGGGTTTTGATGCGAGGCTAGAATTCATAGTTTAACATGTAATATACCTTACATTTGATGTGCGTTAATGATAAAAATACACTTTTTATGTGCTTAATGGAGTTTATTTCATGTGTAGGTGAATTGGAGATGGAAACCGAGCTAAATGGATGAAAATACGTCAAAAATACACTTAAGAGGCGACGAGGGAACACCCTGGCCTTATCCAGGTGTTTGGCCCCTAAATCCAGGCAGCCCCTTGCGTTAGGGGGGCCTTAGAGCCCAAACGCCAGGCCTGCCCTGGCCTTAGGGGGGCGTTTGAGGCCAAAAGCCTCAAACGCCCGGGTCCCTTGTTCCGGTCAATTTCGAGTTTTGAAGAGTTTAAGTGTTTTCCGGTTGGAATAGAAGTCTCCTACACGTTTAGGGTTTGTCCTAAACTTATAAATAGACCCCAAAAACACAACTTGAAGGGGGATTCGAAGAGAGGAAGCCATTAAAGAGAAGGAAAACATCGATTTGTATAGATTTTATTCATTACTTTGTAGTTTAATTATGCAAGTTATTTTGGGTTTTATTGTTATGAACTTGTTTAGCTAACTTCTTTAATCTAGGGTTTTGGTAGAACCCGTTGGGTGATAAACTTATTGTGTTATTAATCTAGTTCAGATTGGTTGATTAATCTTTATTTGTTCAACTACGTTCTTGTTGTAGTGAATTGAATGGCCATTNCCGACAGGGGAAACCATAACCTTAGATCTTTATTACAATTGTTTACACCTTAGCGTAGTTAATCTTTAGTTTTAATCTTTAGTTATAGTAATTTAAGTAACATCAAGTGATAGTTGAGTATTCTAATAGCTTGCTTGATACGTAAATTCCCTGTGGGATCGACTCTGGGCATAATACCCCGGATTATATTTACAACGCCCGCTTAGTCTTTTATTAGACATAGTTGAGCGTAATCATTCTCCCAAAAGGAGTTAAGTGAAAGGGTTCTAGCCGATTGAGTGCTTATTCTACTAGCAATTCGGGATTTATGATGAAATCCTTGTACTCTCAAGTAACATGATAGGTGAAGTGAGCACTATGGAGTTGTGATTGAAAGGTCAAGGTTGTGGTTCAGTTTGGACAGGGGTGTCACGAGTTCGAAGGAGCGGGGGAGATTTCAAATGTTTAGAGTATACTAGAGCTATTTTAGTGTCGCCTGGAAATGATACGTTTTTTGGAAGTGGCATTTGTGTATTGATTTACGAACTCTTGATTAGCACTATAGAAATAGCATTGTTGGTAGCCATCGATGTACATACTTTATTAATTGGTGCGGAAGGTTGTGGGATGATTGTGTAGGTGTGACGTGTCAGACATTTATGTGGGAGAGATTGAGATCAGGTATGGAGATTCTGGTTCTGTCGCGGATCGGAGAGTTTATGTCCGAGAGGCGGACAATGAAAATTTGTTGATGATTTGACAGTTGATTGTACGTGTCATGGATAAGATAATTGTGGACTTTACTGCTATATGGGTTTGTGAGACAGCTTTGTTATTCACCAGCGTGTTGTGGTCCTTTGTAGGTTGTGGTGTTATATCAACGAGATGTCTCTCAAGATGCTGGTTTGTTTATTGCACCTTAGTCGTGCTTGATCTCTTTGTAGTGCATTATGCTATCTGTCTCCCCAAGGCTTTGTTTATGCTTTTGGCATGCCAGTTGTTGATACGCGTGTGTCTAGTGAGAACGAGCATCTTGGATCAATGGGTATTTTCATGCATATTATTATGCGTGAATCAGGTGGCACGCCTCCACGAGTACAATGTTTGGATTGGGTTGCATGCTGCAACGGTATCTTGTGTGGATAGGGTTGCGTGCCGTAATGGTGAGATGTTGGATAGGATTCCTTTGAATTATTTTATGTGTTTTGCTCCCCATCTGTGTGATAGATTCATAGCATTCATAGTTGTTATATCTGTTATACGTGTTAGATATTTCTAATACTGGGGTTCCTTTTCCTTATTAGTCATATTTGAGATGTGGCTTGTCGGCATATGGATGATGTCGTATGAGATTTTAGATGGTGTTTAATGTGACTGGTTGGCTGAGCACCTTGTACTGGGTGAGACGAGATTTTAGACCTAGAATTTGTGCAATCAGATTTGTATAATATATAGGATAATGAATGTCGATAATCATCTAGAAGGCGAAAATAGTTCTTGTCGAAGAGCAAAACTCCATGACTTATTAATTTGACGGGTGGTTATGAGTTATAGGTGCTCTTTTCATCATTTGCAATGTTTCGAGGTTTGGAGCAAGATTTCCATGTGTCATGGGGTATATTATCGGTACCGGATTCAAAATTTTTAGCTATTATGATTGGAAGATATTACTATGAGCATATGAACTATGCGGTACATCGTGTGGTTACAACTTGGGTGTATAATTGTCATGACCCCAAATTCCCACCTTAGGATGTCGTGATGGCACCTAGTTTCTAGGACTAGATAAGCCTAACACATGGTGAGTTAATAACAAAATTGAACTATTTAATCATTAAATCATAAACCAGTAAATGACATACATAACTACAACGACCAATAGTTATACATTTCCCAAAATCGGTAGTACGGAGTCATAAATTCTACTGAAATACACTAGAATTTATAAATACTATACTGTTTCAATTTACAATTTAATAGTAGCATAAGGAAGTAAGATGGTGACTCCAAGGCCTGCGAGCGTAAAGCTGGTATACCTTGAAGTCTCTACTGCACAGATGCAACTCTCAATATCACGATCAGAAATTCCTAAATTTGCAAAAAAATATGCGGAAGCATAGCATGAGTACACCACAACGATACCCAGTAAGTATCAATCCTAACCTTGGTAGAGTAGTGACGAGGCAAGGTCAAGACTCCTACTAGACATAGAAACCTGTACAAGATATGCATGAAGCTACCAATGGAAAGAACATCAATATAAGGCTAACGGTGGAATGATTATTTATTTACAACCAACAACGAAATAATAGAAACGCAAATAGCATTAAGTAGTAAACGTATAATAGAGAAGCAACATAATCAGAACACCGATGAGATATGAATAAACTCAAATAAGGAGGAATCAATGACAACTCAAATAATCAAATAGTTTCCAACTAATCGGCCTAAAACAAGAATTTTCCCGAGCACTACACCTCGTAAATCACAAATCATGCACCACAATTTCCAAATCTTACACGTATGGAATCTCGTTCACGCAATAACAATTACCTTTACAGGGCAAAGCCCACATGCTACCATGTGCATGGCAACATAGCAAATTCAAATAAAATGATCGCGAGTTATATTTAAACACCATAAAGCATAATAACAATCTTGAATAAAGTAAGGCATAAAATGAAATAATGAGTTATTTTAGAAATCAATTAAAGTAAAATAAAATACAATTTATACAAAATAGAGTATCATATGGGTTTAGTTTAGAAATCAATAAAATTAAGCAAAATTTCATATTAAAACAAAGCAAAACATCAGTTAAATTAATGAATTAAATATAGAAAGATAAACCTGATAACAATTTTAAATAAGGTAACCAATCAATAGGGTGTTGGGCATAATTTGAGAAGCGAATTATAGTAAAAGGAAGATAACCACTTGTAATAATAAGGCACCGTGTGAGATAGCGAATTCTATCTTAAGAGACACATAGCAACCCACCTTATCTCACCGCGTGGCTTCAAGTAGTTCCCCTACTAGCAACACGCGTATCAAGCCCACCTTATCTCATCGCATGCGTATCAACCCCTAGCCTTATACCATCTCATGTATATCAATATCACAACACAATTACAACTCGCACCATAAGTGTCCATATGCCATAACTTGCCAAAAAGTCAACAACACCAATGTTACCACAACACATACCCCACAGCTCAACCACAACAAGTACAAGAATCTCAATAACAACAAAATGAATGAGGAATAATTCAACAAGGAAAGGTATTCCAATAACCAACAATTTCAGCCACAAACATGTCAATAGCTCTCAACAACTACAACTTTCATAACTCAACAATGAAGGTATTTCCATGAAATGGCAAATTCAAATTCAAATGCATAACATAAGCTCTAGAATAAGAGAGGTAGCATGAAATAGAAACTACGACTAAATGCATGAGAATAACTCAACAATGGAAGAATAACATGTAATAATAACTACTAATAAATGCATATAAGAGTAACCTCGACAATGAAAACAAGAACATGTAATAACAACTTCAAGTAAAGCATGTAATAATAAACTTAGACAATGAAAGATAGAAAAATAAATAACAACTTCAATTAAATGGTTATAAGTAACCTACGAGTCTAAACCGATCAATTTCCACATATATACCCATGTATACACTCGTCACCTCATGTACGCGTCTTCCACATAATTTAAATAGTACAATCAAACCCAATCTTAAGTGACCGAGTTTGGTATCATGAAATAATAATGAGTCAAAAATACTTACCCCAATCCAAGTAGTAAAAATCCCCTCCAAAATCGCCGAAAACTGAGCTCCAAAACCTTGTAAGAAAAATTAACTAAATTTCGAAACAAAAAATATGCAACAACTGTCCCAGCTAGATTCAGGTCGTAAATATCCCAAAATTTACATTTGATAAGCCCAACACGATCCTTGCGAGATTACGCCCAAGATAGTCTCTTGAACCACCCAATTTGGCCTTAAAATAAGGGAGATATTATGTTACGAAGTTTTAAAAGAAATTAGGAAATTTCAATGGAATTTTCGTAATTATTTACACCAGGAAAAAACGAGCAATAAGAAATCTTCGTTTTAGCACTCAAAAGCCATTTGGATCCTCCCGGATACAAACCATATATGCATTTCAATTATAAAACACGTTATGAACCTTCTCACGTACTCAAAACATCGAAAAGAGGTCGTCTTGATCCAATATTAACCATGGTCAAACTTCAAATCCTTAAGTAGTTTCTCAACCATGTTCCAAAATACAATCGAGACCCTTGGTATCCCATCCAATCATACCAACAAGTACAAATACGTCATAAAAACTTATCCAAAGCGTCAAAAAACCCACGAGAACATCACAACAAAGAATCGAGGCTCAAATCGAATAGAATTTCTCTTAAGTTGTTAAATCTTCATTCTTTTAAAAGAGTGTATGAATCACACTTAAACACTTCAGATGACTTTTAAACTTTACACACAATTTCAATTCAACTATAATACATAATATGAAACTACTCAAAGTCTCAAACTACTGAATGGAATGCTAAAGCTCAAAATGACAGGCCGGATCATTACATTCTCCCGCACATAACATATGTTCGACGTCGAACATGCCAAGAGTCATTCTAAAGCCATGAAATTGACATATTACACATAACCATGGGTGATCCTAAGTCACCCCAATCCATATAAGCCCGACAACACCACCTAACAGAGGATCCTTACTTTAACCTTAGTCCATAAACCTTAAAACCCAAATCCCCAACATCTGGAACTCATTATACGACCCTATTCTTGCATCTATGCACCGTATAGCTCTGAACAAGCTGTATCAATCCATAACCATATCTCAATACGTAATCACATGATATACCACATAACTCAAATACTCATAGCAATAATTTTCGATCGCAATAGCTTCTCGATAACCAACCTGATAACCTGACAACGTAACAAACCTCATATCAACTAAAACCTTGTTCTTAACCTTCGTACACTGCAAATGATGAATGAAACATACAAAAACTCATAACCACCCATCAGATCAACAATCGTGGAGCTCTTTATCCCGATAAGAACCATAGCCAAAATCTAAGCCGATCTTCCAAACATACCTTAATTAAATTCGATGGCTCATTTCAGGACCAATAACCTCACCTCATCCAGTACAAGCTACTCGACCGAACTATTAGATAAATCCTACTTAGAGCCACATACCATGCAATACGTGCAACAACGAACAACAACTCATATATACAAATGATGGAAAGAGAATAGAAAGAAAGAACCGTTCCGGCAGCTCAAAAGATACCACCATGAAGCTCAATGCTATCAATCCACCACACAAGGGGAAATATAACATACAAAAAAAGCACAGAGGATCATACCCTAACATAATGCCGCTGCGGTGCATGACCCAATCCGACACCAGTCCACTTGGAATACGTCGAGCCATGATACTCACAATAAACAACCATAAGCATATCAACAACAAACATATGAAGCGCGTGACCATAACCATGATGTTTTAATGTTTTAAAGGAAATATGAAAATTTCAACGACATTTTCGTAATTAATTACACCAGAATAAACTAGCAAACAGAAAATCTTTGTTTTAGCACCCAAAACTCATTCGTAAGCTCCCGGATACAAACCATATATGCATTTCAATCATAAAATATGCTACGAGCCTGCTCGCGCACTCAAAACACCGAAAATAGATCATCTTGATCTGGTATTAACCATTGTCAAACTTCAAACCCTTAACTTAACTAATTTCTCAACCAATTTTCTAAAATACACCTGAGACACTCGATACCCCATCCATTTATACCAATGATCCACGTCCAATCCGCACTCAATAGTGAGTGGAAACGATCATTGGATGAATAGTACCCAACAAGAGTCAGGTTCGATTTCCACAGGGAGTTTAATACGGGTGTTGATGAGAGCAAATGAAATAACTAAATTATGCTTATAAATAAAGGATTTTATTTTTTACTTCTAATTTATCACCAACAATTATAAAATAATGAGAAAAAACTAGAAAGCGAGTGATTGTTTTTGTTGTTTTTACCAAATGGTTAAAAAGCCTAGGGATGTTACCTTCACCTAAGTGTTCGCATAATGTGTTAAGTACGTTAACTCTTGTTTTGTTGATCGGGGTGTATTATATCTCTCAACTCTAAGTTACCCACTCAATACCTCTCGATCATAGAGTGATTTCGCCTGATTTGGCTTTCTCAAGCCCAAATGGGTATCAAGCTA
Organism: Nicotiana knightiana; assembly: GCA_005239525.1. Lineage (NCBI taxonomy): Eukaryota > Viridiplantae > Streptophyta > Magnoliopsida > Solanales > Solanaceae > Nicotiana > Nicotiana knightiana. Next base: position 53,647 of record ML412232.1, on the reverse strand, counting down.
AATAGTTGATATGAGCTCAAGTCTGGTTTTCCCTATCTCTAGTTCAAACCCTTTAATTGGGCTAATCAAATCCTCAATTAGTCCAATTCCCTGTTAGCCAAGTGTTTCTAGACTAGGTCCCTCTTTCTCAAGTAAAGACCAAGTCAAAAAGGCATGAATCAATGCTTCCAACGATTAATTCTTATATTAAAGCATAAATAAGGCTAAACACTCAACACCCAATCATTAAAAAATCATTAAATTAAATACTCATAAGGTTTACACACTAGGGTTCGGACACAACCTTAGTAAAAATCTAGCTACTCATAGTAGAAGATGAAGAAAACAAAGAATACTAATTAAACTCATAATATAAGATTAAAATGATAAACTATGATGTTTTAATTCCAAATGATCACAAATTTCGTAAAATGGAAAATTACAACGGCTATAGCTACTTGAACTTCAAAACTTGACCTAAAAATTTGATTCCTGTCTATTTAAATGGCCCAAAATTCGCTGACAAAATGCCTTCGGGAGGTTCTGCAGCCGCAGACATTGCTTCATCTTGCAGGGACTTGGATTATGCAGCCGCACAATTTGGTCTGCGGCTACAAATCAGCTACTGCAGCTGCACAATTCTTGTGCGGTCAGCACTTCAGGAAACACTTAAGTCCTGGTCATTTGCACACTCTCTGAACTTTTTGAATACTTATCAGTACAGACCATGTTCTGCGGCCGCACAATTCATGTGTGGTCCGCACTTTTGCTTAAAGTATGTTGGGCGTTTTCATAAGTTCTGCGGCCGCAGAGGGAATTCTGTGGTCCGCACTTGGTTCTACAGCCGCAAAAATAACTTTGCGGACCACACTTCTTGTGTGCTGCGCTCCTTCTTGCCTTGTGAGTCGGAACACTCCTTTTTTTGAGTTGGATTTCTTCATATGAGCCCAAATTCCAACACTCTTGCAATTTGACACTTTCATTAATTTGGGAACATAAATCAATACTTTCGGACTAAAATAAAGTAAAAAGGTACTAATAAGTGGTCAAAATCCACACTTATCAAGTCCCCCTAACTTAAGCATATGCTTGTCCTCAAGCAAATAGATTAGTTTCCACCTCCTCAAAGTTAAAGGTCATTTCAGCGAGTCAATGGTGTACAATTCATACTTAGTTGGGACCAACAATTACCCACACTACTCATGCATTATCAAAAAGGTGACAAGTCAAATATTCATGCACATATAGTTCTAATGTGACATTTGAGCTTCAATAATTGACTTTACTCATCAAGGTCTCTTGCTCTATCATGTGGGTCATGGTGAACTCCAAACGCTTCCTCATCTACCTTCAATTTGCCAAGCTCACTTAAAAAGTTAGCACCCAATCTTAAGATTCATGAAAGGTTCACTGTGCTCTCATAAGAGAATGTCACAAGTATGACTTCACGTACCATAAGCTTGCCTCTCATTTAGATCACTACTAATGTAAGCTCACTCGATTCGAAATCAAGTAGGACCTTTTTCTGGTTGTAATGAAGGCTTTTGGATTAGGGTAGGATACTATATGGGTAAGTGGTTACACATTTACTTAAGCACTCCACATTTTCATTTCTCGGCTCACAATTACCAATTCTTAGAGGTATTTTATTTTTATTGGGGGGATAAAGAGATTTGATATCACTCTTTATTGTTCATTTCATTCTTCGTTTCCTTTTTATGCTCGTGTTAGGGACCATTACCTATTTTTGATTCTATCAACCCTTCCACTTATTTTTTTTTTGTTTCTTTTGTTGCCTTATCTTTTCATAGAGCTCATTTATTTTATCTTTTTTTCCCTTGATACCTTTTTCAAATTTCTCATCTCTCCCCTAAACTTATGCTTTAAGCCACTTATTTTACAAGAGCGTAAAGGAAAGTTCGGGTGCCAAGAGAAGGTCACGACAAAGCGGGTAAAGGCTTAGAACATGGTTATCAAATGAGAAAGGCTAGAGGCTCAAAGAGGGTTAACTAGGGATAACGACATTGGTTGGCAATAGGAATCTTAAACAGGCCAAGAAAAGCCTACAATCATTTCCCAAACCAAGCAAACATAGATTTCACCCTGAAGCACATTCAGGGCAAGTTCTAGACCATTCACACGGATACTTGGATTAGAAACAATACATCTCACCCCTCACGGAACAAGATCGTAAAAGCGGATAGTCGAGAGCCTACAACAGCCACACTCATGTTTAAAGATGACAACGGTCCAATAAACAACTCGATGATTGCCAAAGTGAACTGAAGAGTTTCAAAGTCACTAACTAGAGCTATTTTCTTTCAAAACCTTGTATCTAATCATAAACACGTAGTTAAGTGTGTTAGTACCAAATGAGGCATGATTAACTCTTCGAGAATGACTTGATTAGGCCTTACTATTCATTACTACTACTATTATTATTACCTAAACACAAAAATGAACTCATTTCCTTAAGAATATTGTCACGCCGTCCATCGTTGGGACTAGTCACCTGGCTCATACAAAAAACTACCTTCGGAAAGAACCATGGCATTGAGAAAACCAAATACTTCTTATCTACGAAAGCATAAAAAGAAGCTACTTAACAAAAAAGAACTAAAATAGATAAATAAAGAAGCTAATGAACAATAACTACTAAAGATAGATAAATCCAAATAAGAAAAGAAAGAGAATCATCAAATTACTACATTCCAAATGTATCCAAAATGTGTCAATTTATCAAACTCCACCCCCTCCCCGAATAAAAGTAAGCATTATCCCTAATGCTTAGCAAAATAAGAGTGAAATAAGAGAGGGTGAAGAAAACTCCCTAAGGATCCTTGGACATCTCAGCGTCCCCAGCAATATCATATCCCTCAGAATCAACCAACTGTATCTCATAATCGTCAAATCTAGGCATGTCGGGAGAGGTGAACATCGCACGCACTGCCGCAGCAATGTCAGCAGCAAGATCTGGCTCCTCAGACTGGCCAACTGGTGCTACCGGTGCAAATAGTGCTGATAGACCTGGGACAGACTGGTGCAGGTCAAGTAGCATATCAAAATGTAGGTCCCCAGATATAGCAAGTCTAGTCGCCTCCTTTCTAAGCTTATCCACTGATTTCTTGCTTGCTTGGGACTTTCTCACCTTCTTCACTTCCTTTCCTAGCTCTTCAATAACCGACTCGTACTGTACCTATGTGTCCATGATCATTTTCTGGTTGTCCAAAATATTATTGAGCATCTCATCAATGTCATAGGGGGCTTGGGTAATGGACAGTGTAGCAACAGTACTAGATAAGCCAGCCAGCTTTAAAATAGCTGTCTGCATCGAGCTGTTGAGCCTCATCAATGTCTGGAGAATCCCAGTGCATATAATGAAGTTGTAGGCATGTGCACTATCCTCAGAGCTAGAGCAGGGGCTGCCCTAGGGGATGTGGTAGGAGCTGAGGATGATCGCGGAGGCATGGCAATGTCACTGGAAGAGGGCTCAGCAGAGGTGGATGGAAGGTCTACTATCTCAGTAACTACTACTGCTGGCTCATCAAACTGGCCTGAGGTGGTAGAAGTATGGATGTTCTTCTTTGGATGGGTCTCATACACCAATGAATGCTAGTCAAATGGCTTCTTTGGCTTCACCTTGGCGTCAAAACATCTCAGCTCTACCTTTGTATCGGTGAGGTACTCCGTGATAATGTTTGGATAAGGGTAGGCTGAGCTAACTTATCGTGCTATCAAGGAAATATTGGCCGACGTCACGGCACCACATTAATAGGGTACCTGGACATGATGGAAGCCACAAGAACATCCTGAGGAATATGAAGATAAGTCTCATTCTGGCATGATCCAGTCTGCTACAAACAAAGGCCTGACACCCCTTTGCCTCGAAACTCAATATATTCCACTGAATGGGAACCCCACGGTTATCTATGGTAGTGGTGGCCTTGGTGGTGCTAAGATCTCATCCAGTCAAGGTCGGGCTTCCTCCTTCATCACACATTTCTCCAAATACTGCTTTGGTTCCACATCCTCAAATCCGAAGTACGCATTTAGCATATGCTGATCAAACCTCACCTTGAGGTTGCGTACTTTGGTCACATTCGTCCCCTTCTTTATGTGACCAACATTAGCATAAAACTCTCAGACGAGGTATTCCTTGGAATCCTCAAATCTCTTACCGAACCACATCCAACCATTTCGTGCTCTGAACTGCCTCAAGATCGCGGGCTTGTATTTCTCCAAATCTTTCAATAGGAGTTGTCTCTCAAGATTCAAAGACCTCACTGGCCACCACATACGAAAATCAGTGAAGGCGCAAGCTGACAAACCCATCTTCCCAGACCTTTTTTTTAATATCTCCACACATGTGGTTGTACCATCTCCCCCTTTACCATCATCAGGGATCTCCTGTATAGTCTACGCCTCTACGACTGGTGTAGCTGATGGCTCAGAGGCCTTCCTAGTACTTTCCGATCCCTCAGAGGTGCTGTGAGATGAAGAAGGCTCATCCCTAAGCTAGTATCTCCCATGTGGATGTCTGCTACTCCTAAACAGATGCTGAGTTGCCCTCTAACACTTCCCTAGACGGGACATAGGAACTAGACTTGAAGAGGTCTGCACCTCTCCCTCTTCATGCTGTGGTTTTCTTTCTTATGGTCTTAAGCTAGCCAAGGGGCAAGGTACCTCTACCTCGACCCTGAGAAGATTCACCTCTTCCTTTTGTAGTGTCGTCTCGAGCTCTCGATCGAAATATTGTCTGTATCAAAGCAAAGAATATTTTTAGTTGAAATTCATCATTCAACACATTCAAGACTTATGTAGGTAAAGGGGGAACAATTGGACACAATGGGGTTATGAGAAAACATGTCTGCAGGTAATGGGATCCGCGGTCCGCACATTTTTTATGTGAGGCCGCAAAAGGGAACTGTGGTCCGCAGAATTTGGTTGTGCGGCCTCAGAAAGTAGGTGTGGTCCACACATTTTGTAAGTGCGCCCGCACTTCAGACTCTCAAAATGTAGAGTCTCTGACGACAGTGATATGGCTGATCTGTGGCTACAAAAAGAAATCTATGGTCCACACATTTTAACTTGTGGCCACAGATCCCTGCTTTATTGAGTTGCCAAAATTCCTAATCTGCGGACCGCACAAAGTCAAGTGCGGCAATAGATTTCAAAAGTTACGAACAATCATCTTTTGTTTACTTAGGTTTTTCAATTTCGTGCACAAATAGACATGGAAACATGGTAAAACATGAAATTTCACTAACCCAAACCCATTAGAGCATGTATTAAGTTTACCCAATTCAGATTTACCACACATGGGCACATAGTTGAACTGCAATAAGAGATGGCCTAAAAAAACTAAAAATCTAAAAATTAAACGAACACAAAAATGTATCATGAGATTGAAGCATACCAGATAGTGTGAGTGCAATGGATGGATAATCACAAGAAATTGTGTGTGAAAACAGTTAAAAATCTTTCAAGAAAATCAATAGAGCACAGTGTTTTGTTCAGAGAGGTAAAAGTGTAAATTGAGTTCTATTCCTCTATTTATACCAACTATTTGAGAAGGGGAAAGAGGAGAGTGCGGCTGGACATTTTCATGTGCAGTTCACACTCTGTCACCTAGGTTGACAGTCTCAGATCTCATCGCCCAGTCTGTATATATTTAGGTACGGTCCGCAGATTTCCCGTGTGGTCGCAGATCGGCTTCCATACTGATAAGCTCAAACTTCATAGAGTTAAAATTTTGACATTTATTCAATATTTCAAATGTGCGGTCCGCATGAGAAATGTGCGGCCCGCACAATTTTTAATACTTAGCCATATTTTTGTCCATCTTCCTTTGTAAGTCACATTCAACCTGTGGCACACTTCAAATCAAGTTACAAGACAAATAACACCTAGCTATAAAGGAAAAAGGAAAAGAACATGGGTTTTCACCCAAGAAGCGCCTGATTTAACATCACCGCACGACACAAAATACCCTCAAGTGAAGTGGATGACCGCCACCACATGGCTATCTCCAACCTTGCCCAAGTAATGCTTCACTCAGTGACGATTGAATCGGAATACTTCATTGATTTTATTCTTCAACTCTAATGCACCAAAAGGTGTCACACTAACAATTTCAAATGGACCACTCCACTAGGATTTAGCTTCCCGAAAAAAATTCTCAACCTTGAGTTAAACAACAATATAAGATCTCCCACCTTGAAATCTTTGTTCCAAATGTACTTTTCACGAATATATTTCAGTCTTAGGAATTGACGCCAAAAATTGACCCACGTCCAATCCGCACTAAATAGCGAGTGAAAACGGTCATTGGAAGAATAGTACCCAACAAGAGTCGGGATCGATTTCCACAGGGAGTTTAATATGTGTGTTAGGGTATACACTTGATGAGAGCAAATGAAATAACTACATTGCGCGTCCAAACAAAGGATTTTGTTTTCTACTTCTAGTATCGCTAACAAATATAAACTAATGAGAAAAAACTAGCAAGTGAGTGATTGTTTTTGTTGTTTTTACCAAATGGTTAAAAATCCTAGGGATGTGACCATCACCTAGGTGTTCGCTTAATGGGTTAAGTACATTAACTCTTGTTTTGTTGATCATGGTGTATTATAGCTCTCAATTCTAAGTTACCCACTCAATACCTCTTGGTCATAGAGTGATTTTGCCCAATTTGGCTTTCTCAATCCCAAATGGGTATCAAGCTAAATAGTTGACATGAGTTCAAGTAGGGTTTTCCCTATCTCTAGTTCAAACCCTTTAATTAGGCTAATCAAATCCTCAATTAGCCCAGTTCCTTATTAGCCAAGTTTTCCTAGACCAGGTCCCTCTTTGACCAAGTCAAAAAGGCATGAATCAATGTTTGCAACCATTAATTCTAAAATAAAGGCATAAACAAAGCTAAATAATCAACACCCAATCATACATAAGCATTAAATTAAATATCCATAAGGTTTACACACTAGGGTTGTGTCACAACCCTTGTAAAAATCTAGTTACTCATAGTAGAAGATGAAGAAAACAAAGAAGAAATACTAATTAAACTCATAATATAAGATTAAAATGATAAACTATGATATTTTAATCCCAAATGATCACAAATTTCCTAAAATGGACAATTACAACGGCTACAACTGCTTGAACTTCATAGCCTAACCTAAAAATATGATTCCGGTCTATTTATAGTCGCCTAAATTTTGCTGACAAAAATGCCACTTGGGAGGTTCTGCGGCCGCACAATTTCATGTGCGGTCCGCACATTGCTTCAACTTCCATGGACTTGGATTCTACATCTGAACAATTTGGTCTGTGACTGCAAGTTAGCTTCTGCGGTCGCACAATTCTTGTGCGTTCCGCACTTCAGGCAAGGCTTCAGTCTTGGTAATTTGCATAGTCTCTAAACTTTTTGAATTCTTGTTAGTGGGGAACATGTTCTGTGGCCGCACAATTTATGTGTGGTCCGCACTTTTACTTAAAGTATGCTGGGCTACTTCATCACTTCTGCAGCCGCAGAGGGAATTAAACGGTCTTCACATTCTGCGGCCGCAAAAATACCTCTACGGATCACACTTCTTGTGTGATGCGCCCCTTCTTGCTTTGTGAGTCAGAACACTCCTTGTTGTGGCTGGATTTCTTACCCAAATTTCCAACATTCCTGCAATTTGCACACTTTCATTAGTTCTAGAAACGTAAATCAATACTTTTGGACTAAAACAAATGTAAAAAGGTACTAATAAGTGGTCAAAATTCACACTTATCAACCAACAAGTACAAGTACATCATACAAACTTATCCAAAGCCTCGAAACACCCACGGAAACATCACAACAATGAATCAAGGCTCAAACCGAGTCAAATTTCTTTTAACTTTTTAAATCTTTGTTCTTTCAAAAGAGTATCTGGATCACACTTAAACAGTTCATATTACTTTCAAGCTTTGAACATAAGCTCAATTTAACTATATAGACTTATCCAGAGTCTCGGAACACCAATTGGAGTCCAATAACATCAAAGTCAACTCTTAGTTAAACTTACGAACTCTTAAGTTCTTCAAATTGCCTACTTTTGACAAATAGTGTTGAATTCTTCTAGGAACCTCCAAAACAAATCCGAAAATATGTACAAGTCAAAAATAATCATACGAACCTATTGGAATAATCAAAACAGGATGCCGAGTCCGTTTACCCAAAAGTCAAACCTTGGTGAACTCTTCCAACTTAAAGTTTCTAAAACAAGAATCATTCTTCCAAATTAATCCTGAACCGCTAAAAAACTAAAACCAACCATACATGTAAGTCATAATAAATAATATGAAGCTACTAAAAGTCTCAAATCATTGAATAGAACTCTAAAGCTCAAAACGGCCGGTCGGGTCATTACAATAATATGCTTTGGTAGAACTTATTGAGTTTGATACACTACGTGTATGCAAGAATAAAACCTTATAGGAAATTTTGGATATTGGAATTATGTTATAAGGCTGGTATACTAAGGTCGCAGGAGGAATGTTCAGTCAAGATGTGTCGATATGATCATATGGATTGAGGTCATATCGGTTCACCTATGGATATGTGTATGATAAGTTATGAAATGATTTGGTATCTTGGAGAAGAATCAATGGCACGTTCGAGAATGAACATATGTTTAAGTGGGGGAGAATGTAACGACCCGATCGATCGTTTTGAGCTTTAGTATGTCGTTCGGTGGTTTAAAACCTTGAGTAGCTTCACTATATGTATTATGAATTGCATGTATAGTTCATTTTGATTTTCGAGAGGTTCGGAGTTGATTTGGAAGAATAATTCTCAATTTGGAAGACTTAAATTGGAAGAGTTGACCAAGGTTTGACTTTTGAGTAAACAACCTCGAATCAGGATTTGAAGGTTCCTATATGTTCGTAAGGTGATTTACGACTTGGGCATATGTTCGGGTTAAGTATCAGGTGGTTAGAGGGTAATTGGTAGTTTATTATCGAAAGCTTACATTTTTAAGATTTTTAAATCCGCTAAGTTTGAATTCGAGTGGACTTTGGTGTTATCGGACTCCGGGTGGTATTTCGGGACCTTGGATAGGTTTATTTAGTTGATTAGAACTTATGCATGGAGTTTGGCCATGGTCCAAAATGTCTAAGTGTGCTTCGGACACGTTCGGCGAAGTTTGAAAGTTAAAAGTAAATAAAACGATTTTGATCATCGATTCATGGTTTTGATGTTATTCATGGTGTTTTGATCCTTTTGATAAGTATGGATAAGGTATGGGGACTTGTTGGTATGATTATATGGGGTCCCGGGGCCTCAGGTTTGTTTTGGGATGGTTTCACACTTTCCCTTTAATTTGCAGCTGCTGGTTTCTGGTGTCTTTGGTATGCATCGCGATTGCAGATGGAGGGTTAAGATCGCGAAGAGCGATTGGGAGCTGGGGGCTTCTATTTTTCACGATCGTGGGTGAAGCTCCACATTCACGTAGTGTTCAGGGTTAGGACTTCACGTTCGCATGTGGAGGAACGCATTCACATCGGGGTTGAAGTCGAGCTGGGTGAGATTGTTTTCGCGAATGCGAAGATGTCTTGCATTCGCAGTGAAGGGGCAATTTATTTTTGCTATCGCAGAAGGTCACAGGCGATAACATAGGCTATTTTGGTCAGCAAGGGTGTTTTTAGTCGCGATCACAAGGCTTTTGACTGCGATCACGAAGGGTGTTACGTGAAGCCTTCCTGAGATTTCTTGGAAGGGTGACGTAAGGCTAAGCAACAGATTTTTGTACGGTTACTATCCGCCAACTGGGTCCCCTCCATACGCTAGATGAGACTGTTAGTGCCATACGGAAAAACTAATGTCAAGAGCAATTGAGAGAAAAGAAAAGAGAATGAAAATGAAAGAAAGTTTGATTGCATTAATGAAAGTTATAATATAAAGGAAACAATGTGTCGAGGGGGAGAGACACAAATACTGAGGATTGTTTGCTTGCTTGAAAGTTTGATTACTTGATCCCCCCTAATAATGCTTAAAAAAATAAGCTAAAATTATAGGACTTGACATAACTAATCTAGAGAGACATAATGGAGTTACGGGATATACAATTACTCTATATTTACAATAAAAAGAGCTTAGATTCCTACGAGGTAGAAGCATGTTGAGATGTTTTTGTTGCAAGTCCAAGTACCTGTGCGAATGGTCTAGAACTTGACGCGAATGTGTTTTTAGGTGAGATCTTATGTTTTGCTTGGCTTGAGAAGTGATTGTAGGCTCTCCTTTACCCGCTTGAAAATTTTCCATGACTCACCAATGTTGTTATTCTTTGTCAACCCATTTGAGCCTAAAACCTTTCTCATTTGATCACCATGTTACAAGCCTTTACCCGTTGTTTCTTGACCCTCTCTTGGCACCCGAGCTTTTCTTAACATTCTTGTGAAACAACTGTCTAAAAACGTAAGTTTGGGGGAGAGACGAGGAGTTTGAAAAAGGTATCAAGGCACAAAAATAGAAAATAAATGAAGAAAAAGGAAAGGCAAGAAAAAGAAACAAGAACAAAAAGAAAAACACAAAAAAAAGTGAATAAGTTGAAAAGTGGAAGGGATTTCAAACAATGGTAATGATGCAAAGCATGGAGAAAACAAAGAAGGAGGAAATGAATATCATGGTCAAGAAAGAGTTGTGCTAAGTCTCTCTAATCCCCCTATGGAAAAGAAAATGCCTCAAAAAGTGGAAAAGCATGAGCCGATAAGAGAAAATGGAGTGCTTAAGGAAAGATGAATTATTCTATCATAGTATATCCAACCTTATTCCAAAATACTTCATTACATTCCCAAAAAAAGCCCTATGTGATTTCAACCGAGTGAGCTTACATTAGTGGTGATTTACATGAGGGGAAAGCCTATGGTACTTAAATTCGTAATTGCGACATTCTTTTGAGAGAGATGAGCGAACCTTTCACAAAATTTTGAATTCAGTGCTACATTGTTAAGTGAGGTGAAAATAGAGAGTATAAGAGGAGGCTTTTGGGATCCACAATGACCTACATGAAAGAGTGAGTTTCCTTGATGAATTAAGTCAACTCTTGATGCTCTAGTGTCACACTAGAACTATTTGTGCTTAAAAGGTTCAATCCATTGCCTTGTTAATAATTCATGAGCGTGTGGGTAATTGTTGTTCCTAATTGATGTGTGATTGGTGCATCTTAGATTAGATGGAATAACTCTTAACTTGGGGAGGTGGGAATTACTTTATTTGCTTGAGGATTAGCAAAAACTTAAGTTTGGGGGAGTTGATAAGTGGGGATTTTGACTACTTGTTAGCACCTTTTTACTTTTGTTTTAGTCCAAAAACGTTTAATTGTATTCCCGAAAACTGATTAGATATGCTTAATTGCAGAAGTAATTGGAAAATGAGCCACTAAGGTGAAATCCAACTAAAAAAAGGAGTGATATGAAGTCAAGGACAAAATCAGGCACAAAAGTTCAAAGTGGAAATCGTAGATTTCCATTTGCGGTCGCAGATTCTGAGGGAAGACTCATCAGAGCCCAAGTGTAAAGTGCGGTCCACACATGAAATGTGCGGCCGCAGAATCTAAGCAAGATCAGAAGTTTAGAGAGTTCTCAATTCAAGTTCAAAAGAAGTGTGGTCCGCACAATTATTGTGCGATCGCAGTAGTCAGCTAATGCAGTGCACTCAGAAATGCGCGATCCGCAGAAGAGCCCTATGCGGCCATACCAAGAAATGTGCGGACAATAGAATATGAGAGATACAGACGCAGTTCAGAATTTTGCGGCCGCATATTCAACTCCTGTCAAGGCTGAAGCTTAGTGCGGACAACACATGGAATTGTGCGTCCACAGAACCTCCGAAAAGGGAAATTTTTTCCGAAAATTTCAGCACTATATAAATATAATAGTTTCACTTTTTTAGGTGACCTTTTGTACCTTTTGACATCAACATCCGTTTTCTTTGCTTCTTTTAGTTATTTTGAGCTTATTGAATATTAGTTTTAACATTTCAATCATTAATATGGGTTTAATTATCACTTATTCTTCTTTATATTCTATTTAAAACATGGGTAGCTAGATTTTCACTAGGGTTGTGACCAAACCCTAGAGTGTGAACTTAATGGGTGTTTGATTTATTGCTTGTTTATGGTTGGGTGTTGATTATCTAGCTATGTTCTTGCTTTTAATCGAGAATTTAATGGTTGCAAACATTACTTCATGCCTATATTGACTTGGTCTCTTCTTGAGAAAGGGAGACTTAGTTTAGGAAAACATGGTTAGAAAGGAATTGGGTCAATCCAGAGATTGATAAACTCAATTAAAGGGTTGAATCTCGAGATAGTAAAACCCAACATGAGCTTATTATCAACTGTTTTGTGCAATACCCATTTGGACTTGAGAAAGCCAAATTTGGGAAAATCACTCTTTGACCGAGAGGTATTGAGTGGCTAATCGAGTGTTGATATCTATAATTCACCCCGACCAAGAAAACAAGATTTAAGGCTTACAACCCATTAAATGAACACCTAGGTGAAGGTCAAAAACCTAGGCCTTTTTACTATTTGGAAAACAATAAAAAACAATTTGCTAATTTTAATCCTTAGTCGTCATCCGTAAATAGATTTAAAGACAAACCAACCTTTGTGGAAGTGTAATCTGAGATAATTCATGCTCATTAACCCAAATATATACTCCTAGTCCCATTCAAATCTCCTTGTGGAAAATCGACCCCGATTCCTTGTTGGGTGCTATTATTGCTCCGACCATTTCACAACCTCAATTAGAGGTATAGCTTGGACGAGATCACCTCTCACACAACTGGATTGTTAAAAAGGATAGAGTCGAGGGCCCACAACAACTATATTCAAGATTGAAAATCACTATGGTTCGAGTAAACCATTCGATGATTGCGTAACTCAACGCAAGAGTCACAAGGTCACTAACTAGAGCTACTTCTTTCCAAAAAAACTTTTTTTAACTATAGACATGTAGTTAAGTGTGTTGGTACCATGTGCAGCATGTTTGAATCTTTTATTCATTACTATTAATATTCTTACCTAAACACCAAAGACAGGCTCAATCCCTTAAGAATGTTTTCACGCCATCCATCGTTGGGAAGAATTACCCGATTCACACAAAAAACTACCTTTGGAAAGAACCGTGTCATTAAGAAAACCAAAGGCTTATTGACTACTAAAAAGATAAAAAAAAGCTATTAGGCTATCACAATCCCAAAACCTAAACTGCCGTGATGGCGCCTATCGTGGAACTAGGCTAGCCAATAACCACATGTTTACAATTCCTTTCAAAATCCCAATCCAATTTCAAGCATTTCATAAAATATACAGAGTTTACTAAATACATTAGGCCAATAAACAGTGCAACCAAACCCCAAAACCCCAAAACCCGGAGCCAACATGTCATGAGCATCTAAGAAAAATAAGCCAAAGATACAATTATTATAATACAAAACCTCCGAATAAAAAGCTAGATACAACAGGAAGGGAAAACAGAGATGCTGCGGACGCTGAACAACTACCTCTATATCCCGCACTTCGGCTCCGCACGGAAAATATAGCTAATGCTTTGTATTTGCACCTGAATCTGTACACAGGGGTGCATGGAGTAATATGAGTACGCCAACTCAGTAGTAATGAAAATAAATCAAGTCTAAGCGGCAAGGAAACACATAAAAATCAATGTCATCAATTCATAATATGCACAGCCTTACTTTCCAACAGTATAAACATAGATATATGAAATCATCATGCCTTAAAACCAACTTCAGAAAAATCCTTTGGAAAATGTATATTTCAACAACTTCAAACCGAAATATTTAGTATGAAAATGAAATGAATCATAAAGAGGCTCCTCGAGCAAAACATATTTCATAAGTTCAGAGTCAAAGTAGTAAAATCATAAGTAGCCCCTCGGGCGAAACATGTATCATAATCCGCCCCTCGGGCATGCCTCACAGTCACTCATAATCAGCCCCTCGGGCATACCTCACCATCACTCGTAATCAGTCACTCATCACCTCACAGTCACTCATGTGTCCCAATCGCTCGTCACTCGGCACTCGGTGCGCTCACTGGGGTGTGTGCAGACTCCGGAGGGGCTCTTTCAGCCCAAGCGCTAATATCAAGCCACCTCGTGGCGTATCATATCCTCACAATGAGGACCTCGACCTCACTCAGCAGAACCTCTCAAAAAGGCCCTCAGGCAAATCAATAAAACAGGGTACTCGACCCAAGATATAATTTTTAAATCTCAAGTAGTGTAAACCAGGATGAGTTTCAAAAACAGTAAGCACAATGTGACTGAGTGAAATCATCATAAATAGTGAGGAAAACAACAGTAAAAAGACCCCAAGGGGTCTAAACGGATCGGAACGAGGCCCCAAACACGGCTTATAAAGGTTTTGAGTAAAATATGCAGCTCATTAGTTGCCGTGGAGACGGCCTATTCCAATCCAAAAATCAGTGCGCGCCACATACTCGTCATCCGACATGTGCGCCATTCTAAAATCAATGAGAAATATGTAGTCCGGGGTTTCATACCCTCAGGACAAGGTTTATAACCATTACTTACCTCTACCAGGCCACAACACAAGTCTGCTATCCTCTTGCCCCTCGAATTGGCTCCCGATTACTCTGAATTTAGCCAAAACCAGTTTAACATCATTAATATATACTAAAGGAACACAACCCAATCGAAAACTATCGAATTATACAAGAATCTCGAAATTCGGCAAAAACCCGAGCCCCGGGCCCACATCTCGAAATTTGATAAATTTTACATCACTAGAAATCTTGACCTTCCACGATTCTACACATACCAAAAACACCACAATCGGACCACAATTGCCTACCCAAATTGCCAAAAGAATTTTCCAATCCTCCACCCATTTTTCCCAACCTTTACCTGCTTTAATCCTTCAATTTACAAGCCTAATACGAAAAAATAGCATAGAAACGACTTTAACAACCCGGGAACTTACCTCCACTGAAGAACCACGAATTTCCTATTCAATTTGCCTTCAAAAGAGGTCCAACCGCATGCAAAAATGGTGGAATGAAAAAAATTTCACGGAGGCCTCTTTTATACTGTTCTGCCCAGCAATTCTGCACCTGCGGACACTTAATCGCACCTACGGACTCGCAACCGCGGTCCCAGGTGCGCACCTGCAAAATCCCACTAACGGACAAATTTTCGCACATGCAGCCACTCTTCCGCACCTGCGTCTTTGCAGGTGCGACCATCTCTTCGCACCTGCGGATTTCCCTTGCCTAGCCTCCTTTCGCACCTGCGCATGGCCTTTCGTACCTGCGACATCGCACCTGCGGCTAACCTTCCGCAGGTGCGGCCAACACCAGAAACTTACACCACCAGCCATTTGCTGCAATTTTCCAAGTTCAAAACTCCGCCAACCATCCGAAATCAATCCCGAGCCCCTCAGGGCCCCAACCATTCATACCAACACACCCCATAGTATTATTCCAACTTAGTCGAGCCTTCGAAACACCAAAAACAACATGAAAACACCCAAATTACATCAACTTCAAGCCTATGAACTTTGAAACTTCCAAATTTTGCCAACTACTCCTAAACCAACCGAAACACCTCCGATTGACCTAAAATTTTGCACACATACCCAAAATGACCTTACGGATCTGCTCCAACTTCCGGAATCCCATTCCTACCCCGATAGCCTATTTTCCACTGCCGACCGAAAATCGCCAAGAAAACTAACTTTCGCCAATTCAAGCCTAATTCTACACCGGATATCACAACTTCATTCCGAACACACTCCTAAGTCCCAAATCACCTAACGAAGCTATCCGAATCATGAAATACGCATTCCGAAGTCGTTTACCAATAAGTCAACTCTCAGTTGACTTTTTCAACTATTAGGCGACTTTAAGATACTAAATGCCTCAATTCTCACCATGACCACTCCAGACCTAAACCAACTGACCCAACACAAAAAAAACATGCTAGAAATATATGAAAAATACAGAAATGGTTGAAACGAGGTAAATCTCACGGAACGACCGACCGGGTCGTTAAATCCTTCCCCTCTTAAACAAACGTCCGTCCTCGAACGGGTCTAGAAACATACATGGAGTCTTGATTAAGTGAGGATACTTATCCCGCATCTCTCGCTCGGTCTCCCAGGTGGCATCCTCCACCGGCTGCCCTCTCCACTGAACCTTCACTGAAACTATATCGTTAGACCTCAGCTTCCTGAACTGTCGACCCAAAATAGCCACTGGCTCTACCTCATATGAAATGTCACCCTCGAGCTGAACCGTGCTGAAGTCAAAAACATGAGACGGGTCACCAACATACTTCCGGAGCATCGAAACATGGAATACCGGATGAATACTCGATAAACTGGGAGGCATAGCAAGCCTATAAGCCACCTCCCCAACCCTCTGAAGCACCTTAAATGGCCCAATGAACCTGGGACTTAAATTTCCCCTCTTCCCGAATCTCATAACACCCTTCATGGGAGACACCTTCAGCAACACCTTATCCCCAACCATGAAAGACACATCCCGGACCTTCCGGTCCGCATAACTCTTCTGCCTAGACTGTGCCATGCGAAGCCGCTCCTGAATCAACTTTGCCTTATCCAACGCATCCTGAACCAAGTCTGTTCCCAATACCCTAGCCTCGCCCGGCTCAAACCAACCAACCGGAGATCTGCACTTCCTACCATATAAAGCCTATACGGAGCCATCTGGATACCCAACTGATAAATGGTATTATATGCAAACTCCGCTAGTGGCAGAAACTGGTCCCATGAACCACCAAAGTCAATCACACAAGCACGCAACATATCCTCCAGAATCTGAATGGTACGCTCCGACTGCCCGACGGTATGAGGATGAAACGCTGTGCTCAACTCAACCTGAGTACCCAACTCTCTCTGAACGACTCTCCAAAACTAAGATGTGAACTGAGTACCTCTGTCGGAAATGATAGAAACTGGAACCCCATGCAATCGGACAATCTCCCTGATATAAATCTCAACTAACCTCTCCGAAGAATAAGTAGTACCAACAGGAATGAAGTGCGCAGACTTGGTCAGCCGATCCACAATAACCCATATGGCATCAAACCTCCTCGAAGTCCGTGGGAGTCCAACTACGAAGTCCATGGTGATCTGCTCCCACTTCCACTCCAAAATATCAAACCTTTGAAGCAATCCACCTGGTCTCTGGTGCTCATACTTGACCTGCTGGCAGTTGAGACACCAAGCCACAAACTCAACAATATCTTTCTTCATACGCCTCCACCAATAATGCTGCCTCAAATCCTGATACATCTTTGCGGCACGCGGATGGATGGAATACCGCGAACTATAGGCCTCAGCTAGAATCAAATCTCGAAGCCCATCTACATTGGGCACGCAAATCCGGCCCTGCATCCTCATGACCCCATCATCACCAATAACCACATCCCTGGAATTACCGCGACGGACCTTGTCCTGAAGAATAAGCAAATGTGGATCATCATACTGACGTGCTCTAATCTTATCGTAAAGAGAAGACCTGGAGGCTACACAAGACAACACCCGCGGGGGATATAATAGATCCAATCTTACCAACTGACCCGCTAAGGCCTGAAAATCAAGGGCTAATGTCTACTCTACTATTGGAAGGTAGGCTAGACTCCCCAAACTCTCTACTCTGTGACTCAGGGCATCAACCACTACATTGGCCTTCCCCGGATGATATAAGATAGTGAGGTCATAATCCTTGAGAAGCTCTAACCATCTGCTTTGACGCAAATTCAAGTCCTTCTGCCTCCAGATACTGCAAACTACGATGATAAGTGAAAATCTCACACTGCACTCCATACAAATAATGCCTCCAAATCTTCAAGTCATGAGCAATGGAAGCTAACTCAAGATCGTGCACTGGATAATTCTTCTCGGTGCACCTTAACTGTCTAGAGCGTAGGCAATCACCCTACCGTTCTGCATCAATACCTCTCCCAAACCAACTCTAGAAGCATCACAATAGATGGTGTAAGAACCCGAACCAGTAGGCAAAACTAGTACCGGAGCTGTAGTCAATGCTGACTTGAGCTTCTGAAAGCTCTCCTCACACTCATCAGACCATCTGAATGGAGCACCCTTCTGGGTCAATCTAGTCAAAGGCGAAGCAATAGAAGAGAATCCCCCCACAAAGCGACGGTAATATCCCGCCAAACCAAGGAAACTCCTAATATCTGTAGGTGAGGACGGTCTGGGCCAACTCTGCACCGCCTCTATCTTCTTCGGATCAACCTGAATACCCTCACTAGACACCACGTGCTCCAAGAAAGCTACCGAACCAAGCCAAAACTCACACTTGGAGAATTTTGCATAAAGCTTCTCCTCCCTCAACCTTTGTAACACAACTCTCAAATTCTAGTATGCTCTCCCTGGCTACGAGAATAAACCAGGATGTCATCAATGAACACAATGATGAAAGAATCAAGGTAAGGCTGAAACATGCTGTTCATCAATTGCAGGAACGCAGTTGGGGCATTGGTCATCCCTAATGACATAACTAAGAACTCATAATGACTATATCAGGTCCTAAAAGCAGTCTTCGGAATGTCAGAATCCCGAATCTTCAACTGATGATACCCAGATCTCAAGTCAATCTTGGAAAACACTCTGGCTCCCTGAAGCTGGTAAAACAAATCATCAATGCGGGGCAAGAGATAACGATTCTTTACCGTAACTCTGTTCAGCTTCCAATAATAAATACACATACGCATGGACCCATCCTTCTTCTTCACGAACAACACCGGTGCACCCTAAGGTGACACACTAGGCCGAATGAACCCCTTATCTAGGAGTTCCTGAAGCTGCTCCTTCAATTCCTTTAGCTCCGCTGATGCCATGCGATAAGGTGGAATAGAAATAGGCTAGGTGTCTGACACCAAGTCAATACCAAAATAAATATCACTGTCAGGTGGCATGCCTGGCAGGTCTGCAGGAAACACATCCGGAAAGTCATGGATCACAGGAACTGAATCAATAGCGGGACCCTCACCACTGACATTCCTCACAAAGGCCAAATAAGCTAAACACCATTTATCAACCATGCTCTGAGCCTTCAGGTAGGAAATCACCCTACTAGGCATATACTCAGAATAACCTCTCCACTCGACCCTCGGACACCCTAACATAGCTAAGGTCATGGTCTTGTGTGACAATCAAGAACAACATGGCACAGAGATAACCAATCGATGCCCAATATCACATCAAAATCGACCATGCTGAGTAACAGTAGGTCCACTTGGGTCTCCAGACCCGCAATAGATATCATGCACGACCGATACACACGGTCCACAATAAAAGTATCTCCTACCGGAGTCGACACATGAATAGAGGTGACTAGTGACTCACGGGGCACATCCAAAAAACGGGAAAAATATGAAAAAACATAGGAATATGTAGAACCAGGTTCAAATAAAGCCAAGGAATCTCGGCAACAGACTGAGACAATACCTACGAACATTTCATCTGAGGCCATAGCATCTGGCCTGGCTGGAAATGCATACATGCGAGCCTAACCTCCCCCTGCTCGACCTCCCCCTCTAGGGTGACCTCTGGCTGACTGACTACTACCCTTGGCTGTCTGGGCGGGTGCTGAAGTAACTGGAGTTGAAGTCGAGGGCTGGCCCCTCTGCCGAGAAGATCCACCGAAACGGCAGGGACACTGCCTCCACACGTGCCCGAACTCTCCACACTCAAAGAAACTCCCTGGAGCTGGAGGCGGGGACTGATAGAAACCCCTAGCACCCGAACGGCCACTGGAAGACTCATGCATAGAAGAACTCTGAACTGGGGCTCGAGCTGCACTCTGAGCTGGGAGGGCACCAAATGAAGTACGGCCTGACTGAGAACCACGGGGACCATGCCCTGAAGATGCACCACTATATGTTGGGCGGCCTGACTAAGGAGGCCTGAATGAACGGTCCCTACCCTGTTGAAACTTCCCTTAAAGGGAGCACCACTAGAACTGCCCGAACCACGAGGCCTCTTGGCCTCCCTCTCCTCCCGCTCCTGGCGGCGAACAACCATAATATCTCAAGCTATGTCAACAACCTGCTCGAATAAAGCACCCGATACTCTCTCCCGAGTCATAAATAGTCGAAGCTGATAAGAAAGATAATCTACAAACCTCCTCACCCTCTCCCTATCAGTAGGGACAATTTCAGAAGCATGCCTAGCCAACTCGGAAAATCTCATCTCGTACTGAGTAACTGATAACTCTCCCTAGCGCAGCTGCTCAAACTGCCTGTGATGCTCCTCTCTGTGGAACTAAGGAACATACTTCTCCAAAAAGATCGTGGAGAACTGCTGCCAGGTGAGAGGTGCTGAACCAACTGGCCTACGCCTCTCGAATGACTCCCACCAAGTAAAGGCAGCACCTGCAAACTGAAATATAACAAATGAGACCCCACTGGTCTCCAAAGTACCCGTAATACGTAGTATCCTCTGGCACTTATCTAGAAACCCCTGGCATCCTCGCCCTCTATACCGCTGAAAGTCAGAGGCTGAAGTCTGCTGAACCTCTCCAACCTGCGCTGCTCGTCCTCATGCATATCAGGGACCACATAATCCTGGGCCGGAGGAACTGGCTAAGCTGGGGCTGATCCCAGTGCCTGAATACCCCGTGTAGCCAGCTCAGGTGCTCGGGCAGTTGGAGTCTGATTGCCTTCCCCGGCCTGAGCTGTGGTGGCAGAAGAAGACATGGCGACTGCCAAACTGGTTCACACTATCAATATCTGAGACAGGGTCTCCTGAAGACCCGGAATAACCATAGGCAATGTCGGTGCCTAAGCCTGTCCTGCTGAACACCATCGGCGGGAACCTGATCCTGATCGATAGAGGGATCCTGTGGTACTGTCCCGGCTGCTGTGAGGGCTGGTCCCGTACCTCTACCACGGCCTTGACCTCTCGCTGGTCTAGCTGGCGTCTGGTCACTCTGATTGGTATGGCGTGTCCTCACCATCTGTGAGAGAATGAACACGTAATTTCAGACTTCAAGAATCAATAGATTAGCACGAAAGAGTTCAAGAAAGATAGAAATGTTACCTAAAAGATCTGTAGCCTCCCGAAGATAAGTACAGACGTCTCTGTACCGATCCGCAAGACTCTACTAAACCTGCTCATGATCGTTGAGTCCTATGTAACCTAGGCTCTGATACCAAACTGTCACAATCCCAAAACCTAAACCAGCCATGATGGCGTCTATCGTGGAACTAGGCTAGCCAATAACCACATGTTTACAATTCCTTTCAAAATCCCAATCCAATTTCAAGCATTTCATAAAATATACAGAGTTTACTAAATACAATAGGCCAATAAACGGTGCAACCAACCCCAAAACCCGAAGCCAACATGTCATGAGAATCTAAGAAAAATAAGCCAAAGATATACTTATTATAATACAAAGCCTCAGAATAAAAATCTAGATACAACAAGAAGGGAAAACAGAGATGCTGCGGATGCTGAACAACTACCTCTATATCCCGCACTCCGGCTCCGCACGGAAAAGATAGCTAATGCTCGGTATCTGCACTTGAATCTGCACACAGGAGTGCAGGGAGTAATGTAAGTACGCTAACTCAGTAGTAATGAAAATAAATCAAGTCAAAGCGGTGAGGAAACACATAAAAATCAATGTCATCAATTCACAATATGCACAACCTTACTTTCCAACCGTATAAACATAGATATATGAAATCATCATGCCTTAAAACCAACTTCAGAAAAATCCTTTAGAAAATGTATATTTTCAACAACTTCAAACCGAAAGATTTAGTATGAAAGTGAAATGAATTATAAAGAGGCCCCTCGGGCAAAACATATTTCATAAGTTCAGAGTGAAAGTAGTAAAATCATAAGTAGCCCCTCGGGCAAAACATGTATCATAATCAACCCCTCGAGCATGCCTCACAGTCACTCATAATCAGCCCCTCGGGCATACCTCACCATCACTCGTAATCAGTTACTCAGCACCTCACAGTCACTCATGCCTCCCAATCGCTCGTCACTCGGCACTCGGTGCGCTCACTGTGGGTGTGTGCAGACTCCGGAGGGGCTCCTTCAGCCCAAGCGCTATTATCAAGCCACCTCGTGGCGTATCATATCCTCACAATCAGGCCCTGGGCCTCACTTAGCAGAACCTCTAAAAAAGCCCCTCAGGAAAATCAGTAAAACAGGGTACTCGACGCAAAATATCATTTTTAAATCTCAAGTAGTGTAAATCAGGCTGAGTTTCGAAAACAGTAAGCACAATGTGACTGAGTGAAATCATCAATAAATAGTGAGGAAAACAGCAGTAAAAAGGCCCCAAGGGGTCTAAACAGATCTGCACGAGGCCCCAAACACGGCTTATAACCCAAATATTTCAACAATCTTTAGAACATAATTTAACATAAGGTTTTGAGTAAAATATGCAACTCATTAGTTGCCGCGGAGAGGACCTAGTCCAATCCAAAAATCAGTGCGCGCCACATACTCGTCATCCGACATGTGCGCCATTCTAAAATCAGTGAGAAATATGTAGTCTGGGGTTTCATATCCTCAGGACAAGTTTTATACCCATTACTTACCTCTACAGGGCCACAACACTAGTCCGCTATGCTCTTGCCCCTCGAATTGGCTCCCGATTGCTCCGAATCTAGCAAAAACTAGTTTAACATCATTAATATATACAAAATGAACACAACCCAATCGAAAACTATCGAATTATACAAGAATCTCGAAATTCGGCCAAACTCGAGCCCCGGGCCCACGTCTCGGAATTCGATAAATTTTACATCACTAGAAACCTCGACCTCCCACGATTATACACATACCAAAAATACCACAATCGGACCACAATTGCCTACCCAAATTCCCAAAAGAATTTTCCAATCCTCCACCCATTCTTCCCAACCTTTACCTACTTTAATCCTTCAATTTACAAGAAACGGCTTTAACAACCGGGGAACATACCTCCATTGAAGAACCACAAATTTCCTCTTCAATTTGCCTTCAAAAGAGCTCCAACCGCATGCAAAAAATGGTGGAATGAATAAAATTTCATAGAGGCCTCTTTTATATTGTTCTGCCAGCAATTCCGCACCTACAGACCCGCACCTGGCAAAATCCCGCTAACGGACCAATTTTCGCACCTGCGGCCACTCCTCCACACCTGCGTCTTTGCAGGTGCGGCCATCTCTTCGCACCTGTGGATTTCCCTTGACTAGCCTCTTCTCTCACCTGCGCATGGACTTTCTCACTTGCGACATCGCACCTGCGGCTACCTTTCCGCAGGTGCGGCCCACACCAGAAACTTACACCAGCAGCCATTTGCTGTAATTTTCCAAGTTCAAAACTCCGCCAACCATCCGAAATCAATCCCGAGCCCCTCGAGGCCCCAACCAAACATACCAACACACTCCATAGCATTATTCCAACTTAGTCGAGCCTTCGAAACACCAAAAACAACATGAAAACACCAAAATTACATCAACTTCAAGCCTATGAACTTTGAAACTTCCAAATTTTGCCAACTACACCGAAACCAACCGAAACACCTCCGATTGACCTGAAATTTTGCACACATACCCAAAATGACCTTACGGACCTGCTCCAACTTCCAGAATCACATTCCGAATCCGATAGCCTATTTTCCACTGCCGACCGAAAATCGCCAAAAACTAACTTTCGCCATTTCAAGCCTAATTCTACACCGGACATCACAACTTCATTCCGAACACACTCCTAAGTCTCAAATCACCTAACAAAGCTATCCGAGTCATGAAATCTGCATTCCGAGGTCGTTTACCAATTAGTCAACTCTCAGTTGACTTTTTCAACTATTAGGCTACTTTAAGAGACTAAATGCCTCAATTCTCTCCATGACCACTCCGGACCCAAACCAACTGACCCAACACAACAAAAGTAGACTAGAAATATATGACAAATGCAGAAATGGGGGAAACGGGGTAAATCTCATGGAACGACCGGTCGGGTCGTTACATAGGCTGAACAAGAAGCTACTGAATTAAAGATAGACTAATAAGAAAAGAAAATAAAGAAGCTAGCACACAGAGCTACTAAATACATAAATGAATGTGCATAATAATAGGGGGGAAAGATAGGATATATGCAACGAATAGTGAAAGAAGGAAGAATTTATACATAATTAAAAGGAAAAGGGAAAATGTTATCAGTTATTACAAACCAAATGTCAAATATCCAAATATCAAATAAACTCCACCCCCTCCCCCCAAATAAAAATAAGTATTGTCCCCAATGCTGAACAAAATAGGAATAAGGAAGGGTAAGAGTGAAAAGGACTACCTATGTGATCTTGAAAAACTCTGTTTCCATAACAACGTCACCACCCTTAGTCTCCTCAACTGGATCTCATCATCCTAGGCTTTGGGAGTAGGTGGGTTGGTGAACATATGTCGCACCGCCTCAGCAGTGTCGGCAGCCAGGTCTAGCTCCTCAGACTTGCCAGCTAGTGCCGCTGATGCTGAAGGTTCTGCTGGATCTACTGGTGCTTCTGGATTAGTGCCCATCAGCATGTCAAATAGAAGGTCCCTAGCGGTTGCTATATTTTTCACTTCTTTCCTCAGTATCTCTACTGCCTTCTTGGATCCTTGGGATTTTCTCATCTTCTTTACCTGCTTACCGAGCTCCTCAATCACTTCTCCATGTGCCACCAAAGTGTCCATGATGGTCTTCTAGTTCTCCAAAATCTTCTTCAATGTGCCATCCACTGTCGGAGGAATCTGGGGTGCCAGGATAGATTACTGTGCTGAACAATACTGGATAGGCCAGTCAGCTTTGTTGTGGTTGTCTATCCAATTGTTGAGGCTCGCTAGTGTCTGGGAGACTCGCAATGCAGATAATGGCTGAGTGGGCATGGGCATCGACTTCAAAGTCGATGCTGAATGTGCTGATGCTGAAGGACCAGAGGAAGGAGGTGGAGGCATAGCTGTAGCAGCAACATCAGAAGGGTCAGTAGAAGTAGATGGTATGTCAGTTGTTTCAACAGCTACCTTGGTAGGCTCTTCTGACTGGCTGCCAAAGTAGAGGATTGACCCTTCTTCTTTGGGTTTCCATCACCCATCAAGGAGTACCATGAGAATGGCTTCTTCCCGCACCTTGGTATCAAAACTCCTTAGCTCCACACTCGCATCTGTAAGGTACTCAGTGATAATGTTGGGATACTGGTAGGAGCTCTCATCTTGTCTGGGAACCAGAGACATGTTGACCGACATTATGGCACCCACATTGATTGGGTACGCGGCCATGATTGAGGCGACGAGCACAACTCACGGAATCGGAAAATTTGTTTCATTCTTGCATGGGTCTATTCTGCTACACACAAACATCTTCCATCCCTTTGCCTAAAAAATCAAGGTTTTCCACTGAATAGGAACCCCTGCTGTGATCCACAGTGGTGGTGGTCCCGGATCTGCCAGAATCTCAGCTAGCCATGGGCGAGCTGCATCGCCCATAGCCAGTTTTTCCAAGTATTGCACTGGATCCACATCCTCCAACCCCAAATATGTGTTCAGGGTGCTCTGGTCGAATCTCACTTTGAAGTTCCTCACTTTCATCGCCTTGATCCCTTTCTTGATATGCGCCACATTTACGTAAAATTTCTGGACCAAGTGCTCTTTGGCATCCACCACAGCTTAAGTGAACCATGTCCACCCTTTTCTCTCTTTGAATTGCCTCACCACAATTGGGTTGTATCTGTCCAGATCTTTCAACAAAAACTGTCGCTCAAGTGTGAACGATCTTTGCGGACAACATTCTCAGAACCTATTGAATGTAGTCAGGCACACAAATCTATCTTCCAAGACTTTCTTCTTCTTCGACCTCTCAAGGCCGACAACTCTGGTGTCACCCCCCTAGCCATCATCCGGGATGTCATCTACATCTACTATAGGAGCTGGTACTGTAGGGGCCTGTTAGGATGAAGGATCTGAAACCTGACTGTTTCCCTCCAACCCCACAGAAGTACTCTCAGAAGATGTGGGCTCACTCCTCAGTCGGTATCTGTCCTGAGGAAACCGTGGTTGGTGATTGTACAACCTGTTATTCTTGCAATGAGTTACCGTCTGATGCTTCCCTAGAAGGGGAATATGAGCTTGATTCAGAGGGTTTCGACTGCCTACCTCGATCTCTTGTGGGCTTCTTTCCTATCACTCTTTGGGGCCGAGGGGTAAAGAACTTTTGGCTCTGCCTCTGGAAGGCTCACCTCTCCCTTTAGACATGTCACCATGGCCACGTGATCTAGCCATATTCTACACACAACAGGAGCCAAAAGTAGTAAAAGTCTGTTATAGTACAAGTACATAATAATAGACAGTTGTGGAACAAACATTACGCGAGATGGGGTAAGTGCGAACCGCAAAATTTAAAAGTGCGATTGCAGAAATTATTATGTGGTCCGCACAATATTGAGTGCGACCACACATTAGAAGTGCGGATCACACATTTTGGAGTGCGTCCACACATTGAAGTCCTTAAAATGGAAACTCTCTGATGCGGCCACACACACTCTTCTGCGGCTGCGGTTGAATTTCTGCAGATCGCACAATTTCAAGTGCGGTCCGCACAATCATGCAATACCAAATACCCTAGCCTATTGATCTGTGTTACGCACAATTCCTTGTGCAGCTGCACAATTCAAAACTTAATCGGGCAGATTCTAGGGTTCCTACTTATACGCA
Source organism: Nicotiana knightiana (assembly GCA_005239525.1). NCBI lineage: Eukaryota > Viridiplantae > Streptophyta > Magnoliopsida > Solanales > Solanaceae > Nicotiana > Nicotiana knightiana. The sequence continues at coordinate 26,908 of ML412232.1, read as the reverse complement.
CAATTTGAATATGATGGTAACAATTAAACAATTCCAACCAAATACCCATCCCCCATACAACACTTAGAAGTTTACCCGACACAAATTATAGCCCACATGGTCATGAATTTGACAAATGGTCCAACAATAACCTAAGAAATTATAAATGAAATTAATAAAATTGAAAAAGTCTAAAGAGGAATTGAACATACCAGTGATGAAGTGGTGTTAAGGAATGATAAAGGATGATGAAATAAGTGTCAAATGAGTGAATCAGTTGAGTGCACTAATTTTTCCTTGGTTTTAATTTCTCAGAGTTGTAAAGTTTCAACATTAGAATGAGATCCACTATTTATACTTAACGGGAAGGCCAAGGGTTCAAGAGGTGAGTGCAGCCGCATAATTCCTTTTGTGGTTCACACTCTAATACATGTCTACCTTTTCCCTTTGATGATTCTACGGTCCGCACAATTACGTGTGCGGTCGCAGGTTTTGGTGCGGACCGCATATTTCCTTGTGCGGCTGCACTTTGGCCATTTTTCTGATAGACAAACTTCAGAGAGTTCGTAGTTTTTGATTTCCAATTGTGCAGGAATGCTATGGCACTTCAAATTTTTGCAGTCCACACAATAAATGTGCAGTCCGCACTTTTCCATACTTGGCCAATTTTTCTGAGCATAGTCCCTGAAAAACACACTCATTCCTGCAACACACTTCAAAACCAGTTAGCCCGAAATAATATCTATCTAAAGAAGAAGAAAAAAAGAAGAAAAAGGAGCATGGGTTGCCTCCCAAGAAGTGCCTGATTTAACGCCGCGACACAACGCAGATTATCATCACTTCAAATGAATCACTGCCACTATGTGACCATCATCAGCTTGTCCCAAGTAATGCTTCACCCGGTGACCATTGACTCGGAATACCTCATCATTTTTTGTTTTTCAATTCTAATGCACCAAAAATGTGTCACACCCACAATTTCAAAAGGACCATTCCATTTGCATTTCAGCTTTCCGGAAAACATCCTCAATCGTGAGTTGAACAACAACACAAGATCGCCCACCTTGAATTCCCTATTTTTGATGTATCTGTCATGAATGTACTCCATTCTCTCTTTGTACAAGGACGAATGATGCGAGGCTAGAATGCATAATTTAACATGTAATATACCTTACATTTGAGGTGCGTTAATGATAAAAATACACTTTTTGTGTGCTTAATGGTGTTTATTTCATGTGTAGGTGAATTGGAGATGGAAACGGAGCTAAAGGGATGGAAATACGTCGAAAATAGGCAAAAAGAGACACCCGGGCGATAGCCGGGCGACAAAGCCCTACAACCTGACCCTACCTGGCGTTAGCCAGGCCTTAGGGCTGAAACGCCAGCCCTACCCTGGTGTTAGGGTTGAAACACCAGCCATACCCTGGCGTTAGCCAGGCGCTAGGGTCCAAACGCCCGGGGTCCCAGGTTCGGTCAAATCCGAGTTTTGACGAGTTTAAGTGTTTCCCGGTTGAAATAGAAGTCTCCTACACGGTTAGGGTTTGCCCTAAACATATAAATAGACCCCTAAAACACAACTTAAGTAGATTTGGAAGAGATTCGAAAGGCATTCGAAGGATTCAAGGAGAGAAAACCATTGAAGTGCCAAAACATTGATTTCTACATCTTGTATTCATTACTTTGTATTTCAATTATGCAATTTATTTTAGTTTTGATTCTTATAAACATGAGTAGCTAAATTCTTTAATCTAAGGTTTTGGTAGAACCCGTTGGGGATGGATTTATTGTGATATTAATATATTTTGGTTGATTAATCTCTTTTTGTTCAACTACGTTCTTATTGTAGTTGATTGAAAGGGCCCTTGATTAACTATTCCTATTTATTATGTATCTACTTGAGAGAGAGTGCATATTTAGGTAGTTGCTTGAACAACACCACTCCCGGAGTATAGACGAAAGTCATAACCGAGGGTTTAGAGGTTGGATTAGAGATAACGATACCTCGGGTGCAATCTAAAGTGAACTGTAATGCAATCTAGCTAGCGTAACTTGAGAGAGTGCGTCTAGTAAATTATCATAATTACTTGAGAGAGATTTATGGTATATAGAGCGTTCATGATTGATAGAGATAACTAATTAAACTATAAGAAATATCCGAGAAAGAATTCACCAACGGGGGAAACCATAGCCTTAGACCTTTATTATCATTGTTTACATTATATTGTTAGTTAATTGATAGTTTATTATTATTGTTTGTAGAATTAGTTAAACATCACCAAATTGATATTCAATCACAAAAGAATATTTGGAATTACTTATTTAGTCCTATAGGCATGTTTCCTAGTGATGATAATGAGACATTGTCTAAAACTCCTGAATAAATGAACAAGATGATAATTAAACTAGTTTAGACCTACAAGCATGATTTCTACAATTAAAGATTATTTTAGATCCTATAGACATGATTTCTAGAATTTGTGAATAATGCAGCATGTAAACAGAATCTGCCATGCACATTGAATCATACAATTCCATATAGGCATGGTTTCTAACAAGCAGAAATACAACACAATTGAACCAAGTGATGAACCTATAGGCAGGATTGCTAACATATAATGATTGAATATAACAGAATACCTATAGGCGGGATGTCTAACACACGAAAACTGAACATACAATAACACATTATTGAACCTATAGGCAGAATTTCTCCCCAATTTAATGCAAGTATAATATAAAACTCCCTTTCCCAATTTCAGTACTACCCCAAAATGTTATTATAATAACTATTACAAACCCAGAATGAGTAGTATAAATTACAAAGTAGAATAGCTATATGGAGCCTACCGCATGCCCAAAATACACCTGGACAGGCCGGGCCTTTTCTCACAATTCACAACATCCCCAAAGTTACATACTCATAGACATAAAGCAGCTAGGAATTGAGTGATTCACCCAGTGAGCACAAGACAAAGTTGAGCATATAGAACCAAGGCACTAGTTTGTCAGAGTTCCTAGGGGCTTCAAGAACCTAGGGCAGTGCTCACACTACAGTGGTTAACAAAGACAGTTCAGAGGAAGTATTAGGGACTAGATCCTAGTGTGTCAGAGTTCACGAGGGTCTCAGATGAACCCTGAGCAGTGCTCAGACTAGGGATGCAAAAGGACATAACCTAGATAGCCTTGGCTTGCAGTCGACTAAGAATGGGATTCAAAAGAGCTTAGGTGACAGAGAAAGAAAGGACCAAAATTGAGAAAACAGGAATTGGGGATTTAAACAGACATGACCAAATTGAGTTAACAAGCAGATACTTAAACAAATCATAGAACTTTGAGAAAAACAAGCTTAATGAAAATGATAAACAGACTTCACATTATAGCACAACAGCAATCACATGCTAAAGAAAAGTTTGCAAAGAAAATGTTTGCAGTTTTGGCAAGATCATGGGTGCATAATAAGGTAAAACATGGCTGAATTATGCTAAGTACATAACCTAGTGTTATTATCAAGAAAAAACAGGACCGCATTGTGATGAGTCAAATAATCATAGAAGGGGAAGGGTATCATGCTAGCAGAGGGGTGAAATTACAATCACAAATTAAGACGTCTATACAAATTATTCTTCAAAGTAGCAGGTAACATTATCATAGTGGTTTAACAAAAGATGGTCCAGTTTGTATCAGAGGTTAAAGCAGTCATTCGAACATTATGGGATAACTATTTCAAATTGCAAGCACACACTAGAAGGGTGTGGGGTTGAGTGATCATGTTGACACACTAGGATAGAGGCAGATTATAACTAGTGTGAGAGTCTTAGCACATGCTAACACAAATGTGAGGCATTCACTACAGGGATTCAGGACAAGTGAGTAAACATGTTCATATGGATTCAGGAATCAATGCACTAACTAAATAGACCTTAAGAAAGTTCAGATAACTTTAGAACTGGTAACACATCAGGAGTAATTAGGTGTTAAAGAGACTAAGACATACAGATTTGATAGCGCCATGCCTCAAGATCACTCAAAACATATCGAATCATGGATTCAGTAGTAATAACATATGACATTCAGAGATATGTAAGAATAAAATTGCAGAAGCCAAGTGACTCACCAGTTAAGCAAAAAAATGCACAAAAATAATAGAAGACCACAATATATGGCAATATCTCAGAACCGAATGGCCTTGGCTTCCAGTTGGCTAAAGTCAGAGTATAGAATGCAAAATCAGGATAACTTTAGGTCTAGTAAGGCTGTATTGAGTTCAGAAAGAAGTGTCGAAGCTGCTCTAAAGGGAGTGGGGGAAGGGTTTATATAGTGATGGGAACCAACAAATAAACATCGAAAACAAATCATTCTGATGCAAGTGGATTAGAAAGAAAATATTCCAGAATCAATTAGAGGTAATTTAGGGCGCAAATCAATAATTCAGTTAATGAGGGAAACACACAAAATTATTCAGAATATTTAAGGCAAATAAATAATACCAAAATTACAAAATCGTTAAGAAGATTTAAGGAAGACATTAAAATGAAAATTAGGGAAACACAAATAATACCAAAACACAAAATCATTCAGAATAATTAGGCAAATATTTAAAGAAAAAATTAGGGAAACACAAGGAAAGAGCGTACTCGAACACTGAAAAGGAAAGATTCATCAGAGTCAGTAAGAAAAGGGAAAAGTTTCAAACCCTAATTTTATGAAAAGTGTGAAATCAGTGGGATATACAAAAATAAAGTAAAAATCACACAGAATAGGATGAATAAACGTAGAATAGCATTAAAAATCAGAAAATCAGACCTATTTTGGTTCGATTGAAAAGGTTTGAAACCCCTAATTTGGGATAGGTAAGGCTCATCAACAGATATGGAAAATATTCGTTACTCACAAAGGATCGATGATGAACATAGACAGAATAGCAAAAAATGAGATATTTGAACCGATTTTGTTCGATTTTTACAAGATTTGCTTGCCATCCTAGGAAAGAAAATAGGTAATATCATAGACGAGTAACCAGTAGTGAGGGGAGGTAAATAAGTGTAACGACCTGGACGGTCTCCCAGGTGGCATTCCAAAAGTTGGAGCAGGTTTGTAATGTCATTTTGGATATGTGTGCAAAATTTCGAGTCAATCGGATGTGTTTTGGTTAGTTTCGGCATCATTGGCGAAATTTAGACGTTTCAAGTTCATAGGCTTGAATTTGATGTAATTTTTTTGTTTTTGTGTTGCTTTTGGTGTTCGAAGGCTCGATTAAGTTTGAATAAGGTTATGGGTTGTGTGGCGTGTTTGGTTGAGGTCCCGAGGGCCTCGGGTGTGTTTTGAAAGGTTAATGGATCAAGTTTTGGATGTTGGAAGTTGCAAAATTTTGCTGGTGTTCTTTTCTGGTGTCCTTCTATGCGATCGCATGGGTAAGAATGCGATCGCATAGGCTAGTTGTGGCAGCATGGGTTTTTATGCAGTGCGATCGCGTGGGTGGAGGCCGCAATCGCGTAAGAGTGGGTCCTGTGTGCAGTGCGATCGTGGGTAAGGTCCGCGATCACATAAGGTGTTCTGAGGCGCGTGAGGGGGGATGAGTGTTTGAGCTATGAGAATGCATGTGTTTTTACGCGAACGCATAGAGTGGGCTGGTCTCTGCATCGCGAATGCATCCCTAGGTATGTGATCGCACTAAAGGAATTTTAAGTGCTGGGCAGAATGTTTTAAAGGCCCTATTTGCGAGATTAGCTCACTTTTTCCTCCATTGTTGAGCGAGTTGAGAGCTATTTGAGAGGGTTAGAAGAACAAATCAAAGGGACTCACTTGGAGGTAAGGTTTTCAACTTCATAACTCATTTCTATACTGTTTTCTAAGCAAATTAACCGGAAAATTGTTAAAATTAAACCCAAATTTGGGGAAGAAAGGTGCATGTAATTTGGAATTTTCTTTTGAGGATTTGAGTGGGCAATTGTTGTCCGATTTTAGTGTTCTTGGTATGTATAGAATCGTGGGAGGACGAGGATCCTAGTGATGTGAATTTTATCGAATTCCGAGATGTGGGACCAGGGCTCGGGTTTGGCCAAATTTCGAGAATTTGTGTCAAAATTTGTATCATTCGACTGGGTTTTGTTTCGTTAGCGTTTATTGATGATGCTAATCCGGTTTTGGTTAGGTTCTGAGCATTTGCGAGCCAATTCGAAAGGGCAAGGGCATCCTGGAGTAGCTTTTGGGCTGTTTTGAGGTAAATAACGATTGTAACTCTAAACCTGGGGGTATTTGATATTGTGTTGATAAATGAGGTGATGCACACGCTAGGTGACGAGCGTGGGAGCGTGCACCGGTAGGGATTGTGACGTGCTCCATATCGTGGTGACTATTAAGACGCGTATTCGGTTTGAAACCTCATGGTATCCTCTGTTTTCGGAAGTTTATACTTGTTTATGGGGTGTGAGCCATGTTTGGGGCCTTGTGCCGACCTGTTTAGACCCTCAGGGGCATTTTTTCCATGTTTGGGTACTTTTACACTATTCTACCCCTATTCTGTTAGAACAATTGTGAACTCAGTCATGTTTCCTACTTGTTGTTATTTTCACTATTATCATACTGCTTTGAAAACTCTGAAAAGTATTTTGGGCTGAGTCTCGTCAGTGGAGATGAATTGCCCAAGTGGCTTGTGAGGGTGACTGAGTCAAGCCAAGAGCCGAGTATGTGAGGATAGCTATGGATCGGGTTGCACGCTGCAACAATATATATGTGTTAGGCCGAGTGCCGAGTATGTGAGGATAGTTATCAGTCGGGTTGCACGTCGCAACAATATAGATTGTATGTATATGGATCGGGATGCACGCCGCATAAATATATGTTATATACGGATCGGGTTGCACGCCGCAGCAATATACATATTGGATCGGGCTTCATGTCGCAGCAGATATAGTGCTTTGGCTAAAGGAGCCTCTCCAGGAGTCTGTACACCCCCAGTGAGTGCAGTCGACTATTATATGAACCGGGTTGCACGCCGTAACAATATATGTTATATATACGGATCGGGGTGCACGTTGCAGCAGTGTAAATATACATATCTATATATATATATATATATATAGTAGTGGAGCGGGCTGCCTACCGCAACAGTTGCGTGTGTTCATTGTACTTGCTGAGTAAGAGTGTTAAGTGAGAGCATGAGATACTGATAGTGGATTCACGAGTTACTGAGAGGCTTGCCCGAGAGGCTTTATTGTGAGTGATATTGTTCCCGAGGGGCTTATAGTTTATGAAAATGCAGTTTTCACTTTTCTTTAAACTAAGCCTCTAATGATAAATGTTTTTAAACAAGGTTCTTAAACCAAAACTGGAGTTTTATGAAATATTCGGAATTGAAGATTCCTGACTTGATTTAATCATTATATGGAATTACATGATTTATAAATGCTCGTCACTACACTCAAGTTTTTAGTTACTTTGATTACTTACTGAGTTGGCGTACTCACGCTACTCCCTGCACCTCTGTGTGCAGATCCACGTACCAGACCATCTCGCTAGTTCATTTTCGGACGAGCTTTGAGTTGTTCGAGGATTGAGGTAGCTGCTCAGCATCCCCAGCTCACCTCCTTTCCTTCCCTCAGATTATAGTTTCTTTTGGTCTTTTGTACCTCCTTTCCTATTGTTATCCCGGGTCTTCAGGAGACCTTGGCTCAAATCTTGACGGTGTGTACCACCCTTGCTCAGGCAGTTGATGCTACTTCTCAGGCCGAGGGAGGTAGTTAGACTGCAGTTGCTCGGACACCTAAGCAGGCTACCCAGTGCCAGCAGACACCGGGGGCAGTTTCAGCCCAGCCGGTTGCTCCAATTCAGGACTTCATGGTCCCAGCTATGCCAGATGATGAGTAGGGTAGGATGGAGAGGTTTAGTAGACTACAACCTCCGAAATTCAGTGGTGCAGAGGGAGAGGATGCCCAGAGTTTTCGAGATAAGTGCTAGAGGATGTTGCGTACTGTTGGGATTTTGGAGACCTGTGGGGTCTCATTTGCTACATTTCAGTTTTCTGGTGCTGCTTTCACTTGGTGGGAGTCTTTTGAGAGGCGTAGGCCTGTTGGTTCAGCACCCCCTACCTGGGAGCAGTTCTCCACTATCTTATTGGAGAAGTATGTACCCCAGTCACACAGGGAGGAACAACACAGGCTTTTTGAGCAGCTGCATAAGTGGGAGCTATCAGTGACGCAGTACGAGATGCGATTTTCAGAGTTGGCTCGTCAGGCCACCGAGTTGGTCCCTAATGATAGGGAGAGTATTAGGAGGTTTATATATGGCCTTACTTATCAGTTCCGCCTTTTCATAACTCGGGAGAGAGTATCAGATGCTACATTCGAACAGGTTGTTGATATTGCTCGAGGTATTGAGTTGGTTCGCCGCCACGAGCGTGTAGAGAGGGATGCCAAGAGGCCTCGTGGATCAGGTGGTTCTAGTGATGCTCTATCTAGGGGCAGTTTCAAGCAAGGGCCGTTCATTCAGGCCTTATCGGTCAGGTCACCCAACCTATAGTGGTGCATCTTCGGGGCACGGTCCCCACGATCTTTATCAGGCCATTCTTCATTCGGTGCCCTTCCAGCCTAGAGTGCAGCTCGAGCACCATCAGTTCAGGGGTCTTCTATGCATGGTTCTCCTAGTGGCTATTCTGGTGCCAGGGGTTCATTTCAGTCCTAATCTCAAGCTCCAGGGAGCTGTTATAAGTGTGGAGAGTTCGGGCACTTGAGGAGGCAATGTCCTCATCTTCTTGGAGGTCCATCTCAGCCGAGGAGCCAGCCTTCAACTTCAGCTCCAGTTGCTTCACCACCCACCTAGGCAGCCAGGGGTGGTAGTCAGTCAGCTAGAGGTCACCCTAGAGGGGGAGGTCGAGCAAGTGGAGATCAGGCCCGTATGTATGCCTTTCCAGCAAGGCCAGATGCTATAGCCTCCGATGTAGTGATCGCATGTATTGTCTCACTCTGTTGCCGAGCTGGTTTGGCTTTATTTGACCCAGGTTCTACATATTCTTATGCTTCTTCATATTTTTCCCATTTTCTGGACATGCCCCGTGAGTCTTTAGTTACATCTGTTCATGTGTCGACTCTGGTGGGAGATACTGTTGTTATGGACCGTGTGTATCGGTTGTGTGTGATATCTATTAGGGGTCTGGAGACCCGAGTGTACCTACTATTACTCAACATGGTCAATTTTGATGTGATATTGGGGATGTACTGTTTATCTTTGTGTCATGTCGTTCTTGATTGTCACGCTAAGACCGTGACCTTAGCTATGCCCGGATGTCCAAGGGTTGAGTGGAGGGGTTCTTCTGATTATGTGCCTAGCAGGGTGATTTCCTACCTGAAGGCTCAGCGTATGGTTGAGAAGGGGTGTTTATCGTATCTGGATTTTGTGAGGGATGTCAGTGGTGGGAATCCCGCTATTGATTCGGTTCCTGTGGTCCGTGACTTTCCAGACGTGTTTCTTGCAGATCGGCCAGGCATGCCACCTGACAGGGACATTGATTTTGGTATTGACCTGGTGCCAGGAACTCAACCTATTTCTATTCCACCTTATCGTATGGCACCAGCGGAGCTAAAATAATTAAATGAGCAGCTTCAAGAACTCCTAGATAAGGGGTTCATTCGGCCTAGTGTGTCACCTTGGGGTGCACTGGTGTTGTTTGTAAAGAAAAAGAATGGTTCTATGCATATATGTATTGATTATCGGCAGCTGAACAGAGTTTCAGTAAAGAACCAGTATCCATTGCCTTGTATAGATGAATTGTTTGATCAGTTGCAGGGTGCCAGAGTATTTTCTAAGATTGACTTGCGTTCCGGTTATCATCAGTTGAAAATTCGGGGGCCAGACATCCCGAAGTCTGCTTTCAGGACTAGATATGGTCATTATGAGTTTCTGGTTATGTCATTCCGGCTGACCAATGCCCCAACAGCCTTTATGCACTTGATGCACAGTGTATTTCGGCCTTACCTGGATTCCTTCTTCATCGTGTTCATTGATGATATCTTTGTGTATTCCCGATGTCGGGAGGATCATGAGCAACATTTGAGAGTTGTGCTTCAGACCTTTAGAGAGAAGAGATTGTATGCAATATTTTTGAAGTGTGAGTTCTGGCTTGATTCAATAGCATTCTTGGGGCACGTGGTGTCCAGTAAGGGTATTCAGGTTGATATGGAGAAGGTATAGGCGGTGCAAAGTTGGCCTAGACCGTAATCAGCTACTGAGATTCGTAGTTTCCTTGGTTCGGCAAGGTACTATCGCCGTTTTGTCGAGGGATTTTTATCTATTGTAGCACCTATGACCAGGCTGACCCAGAAGGGTGCTCAGTTCAGATGGATTGAGGAGTGTGAGGAGAGCTTTCAGAAGCTCAAGTCAGCTTTGACTACAGCTCCGTAATTGATTTTGCCTATGGGTTCAGGTTCTTATACAGTTTATTGTGATGCCTCGAGATTTGCCTTGGAGCGATATTGATGCAGTACGGTAGGGTAATTTCCTACGCCTCCAGACAGTTGAAGGTACACGAGAAGAATTATCCAGTGCACGATCTTGAGCTAGCAACTATTGTTCACGCCTCGAAGATTTGTCGTCATTATTTGTATGGAGTGCATTGTGAGATTTTCACGGATCACCGTAGTTTGTAGCATCTCCTTAAGCATAAGGATCTGAATTTGCATCAGAGGAGGTGGTTGGAGCTTCTCAAGGATTATGATCTCACTATTTTATATCATCCGGGGAAGGCCGATGTAGTGGCCGATGCCCTGAGTCGCAGAGCGGAGAGTTTGGGGAGTTTAGCCTACCTTCCAGTAGCATAGCGACCTTTAGCCCTTGATGTTCAGGCTTTAGCAGGTCAGTTGGTGATATTGGATCTATCAGAGCCTCTGCGAGTATTGGCTTGTGTAGCATCCAGGTCTTCTCTTTATGATCAGATCGGAGCACGCCAGTATGATGATCCATATTTGCTTATTCTTCAGGACAGGGTCCATCGCAGTGATTCCAAGGATGTGGTTATTGATGATGATGTGGTTATGAGGATGCAGGTCCGGATTTGAGTGCCCAATATGGATGGGCTTCGATATTTGATTCTAGCTGAGGCCCACAGTTCGCGGTATTCTATCTATCCGAGTGTCACGAAGATGTATCAGGATCTGAGACAGCATTATTGGTGGAGGCGAATGAAGAGAGATATTGTTGAGTTTGTAGCTTGGTGTCTCAACTGTCAGCAAGTAAAGTATGAGCACTAGAGGCCAGGTGGCCTGCTTCAGAGATTTGATATCCCGGAGTGGAAGTGGGAGTAGATCACCATGGACTTCGTAGTTAGGCTCCCACGGACTTCGAGGAGGTTTGATGCTATGTGGGTTATTGTGGATTGGCTGACCAAGTCTGCGCACTTTATTCCTGTTGGTACTACATATTCTTCGGAGCAGTTGGCTGAGATTTATATTAGAGAGATTTTCCGATTGCATGGGGTTCCAGTTTCTATCATTTCTGATAGAGGTACTCAGTTCACATCTCAGTTTTGGAGATCCGTACATAGAGAGTTGGGTACTCAGGTCGAGTTGAGCACTGCGTTTCATCCTCAGACCGACGGGCAGTCGAAGTGTATGATTCAGATTTAAGAGGATATGTTGTGTGCATGTGTCATTGATTTTGGAGGTTCATGGGGCCAGTTTCTGCCATTTGCGGAGTTTGCATATAATAATAGTTATCAGTTGAGTATCCAGATAGCTCCATATGAGGCTTTATATGGTAGGAGGTGCAGATCTCTGGTTAGTTGGTTTGAGTCGGGCGAGGCTAGGCTTTTGGGCACAGACTTGGTTCAGTATGTGTTGGGTAAGGAGAAGTTGATTCAGGAGCGGCTTCGCACGACGCAGTCTAGACAGAAGACTTATGCGGACCAGAAGGTTCGAGATGTGTCTTTCATGGTTGGGGATAAGGTGTTGCTGAAGATGTCACCCATCAAGGATGTTATGAGATTCGAGAAGAGGGGAAAGCTGAGTCCCTGGTTTATTGGGCCTTTTGAGGTGCTTCAAAGGGTTGGGGAGGTGGCTTATAGACTTGCCTTGCCTTCCAGCTTGACGAGTATTCATCCAGTGTTCCATGTTTTGATGCTGCGAAAGTATATTGGTGACCCGTCTCATGATTTGGACTTCAACACGGTTCAACTCGAGGGTGATATGTGATATGAGGTAGAGCCAGTGGCTATTTTGGGTCGTCGGGTCAGAAAGCTGAGGTCTAAGGATATAGCTTCAGTGAAGGTTCAGTGGAGAGGGAATCCGATGGATGATTCCACCTGGGAGACCGAGCGGGAGACGCGGGACAGATATCCTCACTTATTCGAGACTCCTTGTATGTTTCAAGACATGTTCAAGGACGAACATTTGTTTAAGAGGGGGAGAATGTAACGACCCGGCCGGTTGTTTCGTGAGATTAGCCCTGTTTCCCCCATTTATGCTTTATCATATATTTCTTAGCCTGTTTATGTTGTGTTGGGTCGGATGGTTTGGGTTCGGAGTGGTCGTGGTGAGAATTGAGACACTTAGTCTCTTAAATTAGCTTAATAATTGAAAAAGTCAACTGGGAGTTGACTTATTGGTAAACGACCTCGAAATGAGGATTTTATGGCTCGGATAGCTTCGTTAGGTGATTTGGGACTTAGGCGTGTGTTTGTAATGGAGTTTTGATGTCCGATGTAGAATTAGGCTTGAATTGGCGAAAGTTAGTTTTTTGGCGATTTCCGGTCGGCAGTGGAAAATAGGCTATCGGGGTCAGAATGGAATTCCGGAAGTTGGATCAGGTTCATAATGTCATTTTGGATATGTGTGCAAAATTTCAGGTCAATCATATGTGATTTGGTTGGTTTCGACATCATTGGCGAAATTTAGAAGTTTCAAAGTTCATAGGCTTGAATTTGATGTAATTTTGGTGTTTTCATGTTGTTTTTGGTGTTCGAAGGCTCGACTAAGTTTGAATAAGTTCATAGTTTGTGGAGGCGTGTTTGGTTGAGGTCCCGAGGGCCTCGGGTGTGTTTTGACAGGTTAACGGATCAAGTTTTGGATGTTGGAAGTTGCAAAATTTGCTGATGTTCTGTTCTGGTGTCCTTCTATGCGATCGTGTGGGTAAGAATGCGATCACATAGGCTAGTTGGGGAAGCATGGGTTTTTATGCAGTGCGATCGCGTGGGTGGAGGCCGCGATCGCGTAAGAGTGGGTCCTGTGTGCAGTGCAATCGCATGGGTAAGGTCCGCAATCGCATAGGGTATTCTGAGGCGCGTGAGGGAGGATGAGTGTTTGAGCTATGCAAATGCGTGTGTTTGTATGCAAATGCATAGAGTGGGCTGGTCTGTGCATCGTGAACGCATCCCTGGGTATGCGATCGCACTGAAGGGATTTTAAGTGCTGGGCAGAATGTTTTAAAGGCCCTATTTGCGAGATTAGCTCACTTTTTCCTCCATTATTGAGCGAGTTGATAGCTATTTGAGAGGGTTAGAAGAAGAAATCAAAGGGGCTCACTTGGAGGTAAGGTTTTCAACTTCATAACTCGTTTCTATATCGCTTCCTAACCTAATTAACCGGAAAATGGTTGAAATTAAACCCAAATTTGGGGAAGAAAGGTGCATGTAATTTGGAATTTTCTTTTGAAGATTTCAGTGGGCAGTTGTGGTGCGATTTTAGTGTTCTTGGTATGTTTGGAATCGTGGGAGGACGAGGATCCTAGTGATGTGAATTTTATCGAATTCCGAGATGTGGGCTCGAGGCTCAGGTTTGGCCGAATTTCGATAATTTGTGTTAAAATTTGTATCATTCGATTGGGTTTTGTTTCGTTAGCGTTTATTGATGATGCTAATCCGGTTTTGGTTAGGTTCTGAGCATTTGCGAGCCAATTCGAAAGGGCAAGGGCATCCTAGAGTAGCTTTTGGGCTGTTTTGAGGTAAATAACGATTGTAACTCTAAACCTGAGGGTATTTGATATTGTGTTGATAAATGAGGTGATGCACACGCTAGGTGACGAGCGTGGGAGCGTGCACCGGTAGGGATTGTGACGTGCTCCATATCGTGGTGACTATTAAGACGCGTATTCGGTTTGAAACCTCATGGTATCCTCTGTTTTCGGAAGTTTATACTTGTTTATGGGGTGTGAGCCATGTTTGGGGCCTTGTGCCGACCTGTTTAGACCCTCAGGGGCATTTTTTCCATGTTTGGGTACTTTTACACTATTCTACCCCTATCCTGTTAGAACAATTGTGAACTCAGTCATGTTTCCTACTTGTTGTTATTTTTACTGTTATCACACTGCTTTGAAAACTCTGAAAAGTATTTTGGGCTGAGCCCCGTGAGTCGAGATGAATTGCCCAAGTGGCTTGTGTGGGTGACTGAGTAAGTCCAAGAGCGGAGTATGTGAGGATAGCTATGCATCGAGCTGCACGCCGCAACAATATATATGTGTTAGGCCTAGTGCCGAGGATGTGGGATAGTTATGGGTCGGGCTGCATGCCACAACAACATAGATTATTTATATATATGGATCGGGCTGCACGCCGCAACAATATATATTATATTCGGATCGGGCTGCATGCCGCAACAATATACATATTGGATCGGGCTGCACGCCGCAATAGATATAGCGCTTGGGCTGAAGGAGCCCCTCCAGGAGTCTGTACACCCCCAATGAGCGCAGTCGACTATTATATGGACCGGGCTGTACGCCCCATCAATATATATTATATATACGGATCGGGCTGCACGCCGCAGCAGTGTAAATATATATATATATATAGTAGTGTAGCGGGCTGCCCGCCGCAGCAGTTGCGTGTGATCATGGTACTTGCTGAGTAAGAGTGTAAAGTGAGAGCATGAGATACTGATAGTGGAGTCCCGAGTGACTGAGAAGCTTGGCCGAGAGGCTTTATTGTGAGTGATACTGCGCCCGAGGGGCTTATAGTTTATGAAGATGTTATTTTCACTTTTCTTTACATTGAGCCTCTGATTATAAATGTTTTTAAACGAGGTTTTTAAATGTAAACATGAGTTTTATGAAATATTTAGAATTGTAGATTCCTGACTTGATTTATTCATTATATGGAATTACATGATTTATAAATGCTCGTCACTAAACTCAAGTTTTTAGTTACTTTGATTACTTATAGAGTTGGCGTACTCACGTTACTCTCTGCACCCCTGTGTGCAGATTCAGATACCGGACCATCTCGCTAGTTGATTTTCGGACGTGCTTGGAGTTGTTTAAGGATTGAGGTAGTTGCTCAGCTTCCCCAGCTCACTTCCTTTCCTTCCCTCAGATTATAGCTTCTTTTGGTCTTGTGTACCTCAGACTTTTGTTGTAGCAAGTCACTATTGTACATTGTATTTTCAGTCTTAGATGCTCATGACAGTTGACTCCAGGTTTTGGGGAAGTGTATAATTTGTTCATCTTATTCTGCTATTTTAAATCTGCTAATTTTGGGAAATCATGAAATATTTTGATAGTCTGAAATGGTTGGCTAGCCTAGTTGCACGATAGGCGCCATCACGGCCGGTTTAGGATTTGGGGTCGTGACAATAAGTCAAGAGAATCCATGGTGGATTCTATTTTGGGACCGTATTTGGAGGGGTTGAGAGAGACGGCATCTAGGGTTCATGAAAGATGAGAGATGAGAGGATTCAAGGGCGGCGGGGTGGTGAGAAGTGTTTAGGGTTAGGGGTTTGGGCATAGTTAAAGAGGGGGGTGTAACGTGGACCGTTGATCTCAAAGATCATCAACCACGATTAAAAGGGGTTCTAGGTCGGGTGGTTTAAACGGGTATACGGTTGGGCTAATAGGTCTTGGGCCAGGGGTAATTGGGTTAGTGTAAAGGTGTTGGGCCAGTGTATTGGGTAGTTTTAGGTCCGAAAAATTTATAAAAATAATAAATAAATACCAAAATATCATTTGTGCCTGAAAATGATTAAAAAAATTACTTAACATTATAAAAAGTTTATTTGTTTCAAAATAATTTAATTATGTATGTGTATGGGTTATTATTGCAAAAATATGCAATTTAGCCAAAAATGCAATTGCAATTATAAGAAATGCACTTAAAATATTTAAAACCTCATATTGATATAAATGACACATTTAGGTGATTAAATCATCATAAAAATAATTTGGAAGGTGATTATTAGATATTTATATAATAAAATACATAAATAAATTAGTTTACAGTCTTTAAAATAATGGAAATTTATAAAAGATACTTGTATAAATCAAATGATGATGCATATGCATTATTTTGAAAGTGTATATATATCAAAACTCGCACCTGCGCTACAGGTTCCGCACCTGCGAACGCGCGTCTGTGGCCCTTGCCTCGCTTCTGCGGAACCACTTAATCCTAGTTGCCTCCGCACTCGCGTCCTTTGATCCACATCTGCACTACCGCGGGTGCGAGAAATTCTTTGTACCTGCAACCCCTGACCTTCCTTGCCTTGTCTGATTCAACGGCCTTCCTCTCCGCTTCTCCGGGCTCGCACCTGCGATGAAACTTCCGCAAATGCGATTAGCCAGCTGAGTCCAAACTTCAACAGTCTTCCAACTTCAAAACTTTGTTCGTTAACAACCCGAAATAATTGTGAGGCCCTCGAGACCTCAACTAAACATGCCAACAACTCTTATAACCCAATACGAACTGCAAATCCTCAAATCACCTCAAACTACCCCATAAACTCGATTTACACACATATTCAAGCCTAATGACCTTCAAAACTTCCAAATTCTACAAAACAACGTCGAAGCCTATCAAGTCACGTCAAATTGACCTCAAATGTTGCACATAAGTCATAACTGACAGCACGAACCTTCTCCACTTTCCAGAAATCCAATTCGACCCCGATATCAAAAATTCCATTCTCGATCATATTTTCCAAAATTTCAACTTTTGCCAATTCAAGCCTTATTTTACTATGGATCTTCAAATCATATTTTGCACGTGTCCCTAAGTCAAAAATCACTTAATGGAGCTAATGGAACCATCAAAATACAAATTCGAGATAATTTATACATAACTCAACATCCGGTTGACTTTTCCAACTTAAGCTTCTAATTAAGAGAGTATGTGTCTCAATTCAATTTGAAATTACTCCGGACTCAAACCAACTAACCTGGTAAGTCATATAACAGTTTTAGAACACCAAAAGAAGCATAAAATTAGGGAACGGGGCTACAACTCTCGAAACAACCGGCCTGGTCGTTACAACCTTGAATTTTGCATTACGAATAACCTTCATTGTTTGTGTTTGGTATTATAATTCCATGAAAACTATTATTAGAAAGAGGATTTTGATATTAGAACTAAAGTTTTGAGAGGTTTATCATTATAGCAATGGACGATTGAAGAACCACTGCGCCTCATCAAGATCTATTCCCTACCGGTCGTTCTCATCGTTCAATTCTTTTTTTCTTCGTCTTCGTAATTCAACTCTAACAAGCAAAGAGTTATCGGATTCCTAGTATATCTTGAATTTTCCATTTTGTTTTTTCTTTAATTTGACTTCAGTAACGACCCGGCTGGTCATTTTGAGTATTTTAGCCCCGATCACCTAATTTATTCTCCCTCTTTGTTTTATTGTGTTTACGTGACTTGCCCGGGTGCTTGGTGTCAGATTCGGGAGAGTTTCAGAATAATATGGGACACATAGTCCCTCAGGAGAGTTGTATGTTTAAGTCGTATGAGTTGGCCGCAATTTGACTTGTGTGAAGATGACTCCGGAATAAAGTTTTGATGGTTCCAATAGCTCTATATGGTGATTTTCGTCTGAGGAGCGTGTCCGAATGTTGACTTAGAGATCCGTAGTTCGTTTTGGCACAATTTTGCTAAAGTTGGAAATGGAAGATTTTTGGTATGTTTGATCGGGAGTTGACTTTTATGATACCGGGGCCAGCTCCCGATTCCGGAAGTTGAAATAGGTCTGTAATGTCATTTATGACTTGTGTGCAAACTTTGGTTTCAATCTGAGTTGTTATGGAATGAATCGACATTGGTTTCAGAATTTGGAAGTTCATACTTCATAGACTTGATATGGGATTGCGGTTCGTATTTTTGTTATTTGATGTGAATTGAGGGCTCGACTAAGTTCATATCATGCTTTAGGACTTGTTGGTGTGTTAGGACGGGGTCCCGGGAACCTCGAGTGTGTTTCAAGTGAGTTTTGAACAAGTTTGGGTATTTTGGCACTTTTATGATTGTTCTGGAGCAGTTGAAGTGCCGAGGGCCCATTTTGGAGGGTTGAGGCAAAGCCTCATGTGCGGCCGCAAACTCCCCGAATGCAAGGCAATGGAAAATGTATGAACCGTAGGGAAAAATGCATAGGTTTGATGATCTGAATTCGGAAGCTTATGTATTTTAATCTATAAAGACTTTAGAAATGTTCTAGAAATTAAATTTGTAGCCCTTTGAGTCTAGTTTCTAATGTATTAAACCGTGGTTTATTTTTACATTTGTACTAAAAACTATGATCAATTTTCTAAAGCATGGTAGTGCAGAGTCTTGAGAAACTTGATTAAGCAACAATTTAGTATTTTATAGACTTAATTGATACGTAAATTCCGTGTGGGATCGACTCTGGGCATAATACCCCGGATTATATTTGCAACGCCCGCTTAGTCTTCTACAAGACATAGTTGAGCGTGATCAACGAAACATACATATGCATGGTACCAAAATTCATCTAGCTCATTCAAATGTGCAACCCGCAATGTGGCAGTTGCATCCCAATCAAGATTTAACTTCTTCAAAGACCACATGGCCTTGTGCTCAAGTTCCATTGGAAGATGACAAGATTTTCCAAAAACCAACCGGTATGGAGACATCTCGATAGGAGTTTTGAAAGCAGTCTGATAAGCCCGTAGTGCATCATCCAGCTTCTTTGACCAATCTGTCCAGTTAGGATTCACCGACTTGGATAATATACTCTTGATCTCCCACTTGTTCGCTTGCTTGAGGGTGATAGGGGGTCATGACTTTGTGAGTGACACCATACTTGATAAGAAAGGTGTCAAAATCTTTGTTTCAATAATGTGACCCCTCATCGCTTATGATAGCCCCCAGAGTACCAAACCTTGTGAGGATGTTCTTTTTCAAAAATGCCACCACACTTCTTGCTTCGTTGTGGGGTAGAGCAATGACCTCAACCCATTTTGACACATAATCCACCGCTACCAAAATATATGTGTTCCCATAAGGGCTCACAAACGGTCACACGAAGTCAATACCCCACACATCAAAAATATCGATTTCCAAGATGGTGGTGAGGGGCATTTCATTTTTCTTTGAGATACCATCGGCCCTTTGACATTCATCAGAACTCTTGACTAGATCACTTGCATCCTTGTAGAGAGTAGGCCAATAGAATCCACAACTCAACACGTTGGTCGTCGTTCTCGATCCACCATAGTGACCACCATATGGTGAAGAATGACAAGCCCCAAGAATTTCAACTTGTTCCTCCTCCGGCACACATCTTCTAATCACGCCACCGGTACAAATCTGGAAGAGGTACGATTCATCCCAATAATAGTTTTGGCATTCCGGTTTGAGCTTCTTCCTTTGGTTTGAAGAGAAATCATCCGGGTAATAGCACTCACAAGATAATTTGCTAAATCAGCGAACCATAGCATCTCAGTTATTGAAATGGCTAGAAGTGGATAATCAGGGAAGGAGTCATTGATTTCAAGACCGTCATGTAGCCTCCTCTCATCCTCCAAGCAAGACAAGTGGTCCGCTACTTGATTTTCACTGCCTTTGCGGTCTTGGATGTCTATATTGAACTCTTTTAATAAATGCACCCATCTCATTAACCAAGCCTTTGAATATTTCTTGCTCATAAGGTACCGAAGTGCCGCATGACCCTAATTACCTTTGTAGTCATCAAGTAGGGGCGGAACTTATCCATAGCAAAAACAATATCAAGGAGCTCTTTTTTGGTCACAATTTAATTGACTTGGGCATCATTCATGGTCTTACTAGAATAGTAGACCGGATAAAAGATCTTGTTGATACATTGCCCCAAAACTACTCCAACCTCCACATCACTAGCGTCACATATGAGCTCAAAAGGCAAGCCCTAATTCGTGGCAGTGATAATAGGAGTAGTTGTCAACTTGAACTTGAGCAATTCCAATACTCTCATGCAATCCTCATTGAAGTAAAATATTGCATCTTTATCCAAAATCTTACGTAAGGGGTTCACCACTTTGGAAAAATCCCTGATGAAACGCTAGTAAAACCCCGCATGACCCAAGAAACTCCTCACTCCCTTCTAAGGCGTTGGAGGTGAAAGTTTATATATCACCTCTATTTTTGCCTTGTCTAACTCAATCCCCTTCTTTGAGATCTTTTGGCAAAGTACAATACCCTCCTCGACCATGAAATGGCATTTCTCCCAAGTCAACACCAAGTTCGTCTTTTCACATCTTGCCAAGACCTTATCCAACTTTGCCAAGCAATCATCAAACGAATCCCCGACTACCAAAAAGTCATCCATGAAGACTTCAAGGTGATCTTATACCATATCCGTAAATATCGCCACCATACACTGTTGGAAAGTTGCCGATGCATTTCATAAGCCGAGTGGCATCCGCTTGAAAGAGAAAGTGCCATATGGACAAGTGAAAGTTTTTTTCTCTTGATCTTCCGGGGCAATAAGGATTTGATTATAGCCTGAATATCCATTTAGAAAGCAATAGAATGCCCGACCGGCCAATCGATCAAGCATTTGGTTAAGAAAGGGAAGTGGGATATGGTCTTTCCTTGTGACTTTGTTTAGCTTCTGATAATCCATGCACACTCTCCACCTGGTCACTGTTCTTGTTGGAATCAAATCATTTTTATCATTGTTGACCACTGTTATGCCCCCTTTCTTCGGAATACATTGCACCGGAGAAGTCGACGAACTGTCAGAAATAGGGTAGACAACCCCGACATCCAACCACTTTATGATCTCCTTTTTTACCACCTCTTGTATTGCTTCATTGAGCCTCCTTTGATGTTCAATGGAGGGTTTGGAATTCTCCTTAGAATTAATCTTGTGCATGCAAAATGCGGGGCTTATTTCTCTAATATCCGCCAATGTCCATCCAATAGCTTTCTTCCTCTTTTGTGGCACCACCAACGTAGAGTCTACTTGCACGTTAGTCAAGCAAGAGGAATGAATAACCGATAAAGTAGAACAAGGGTCAAGGAATTCATACTTGAGATGCAGAGACAATGGATTTAACTCCAAAATGGGAGGCTCCTCAATTAAGGGATTTGTTGGAGGAGTCTTTCGATTTTCAAGATCCAAGGACAATTTGCGGGGTTCATAAGTGTACGACCCCATTCCTTGCAACGAGTTCACGCATTCCACGAAGCCATCCATATCGCCATCATCAAGGTTAAGCAAGACGACCCCCAATGTATCATCAACATTCATCGTGGAACTAGTATCATCAATAATCACATCTGTCATCAAGTCCACAAACGAACACACTTCATTGCTATTCGTTTGCCTCATAGATTTTCGCACATAGAACACCACCTTTTCATCACCCACCCTGAAAGTTAGTTCACCAGCTTCCACATTAACAAGAGCCTTTCCCATAGCAAGGAAAGGTCTACCAAGAATAATCAGTACCTCATAGTCCACTTTGCAATCAAGAATTACAAAATCCACCGGGAGAATAAACTTGTCGACTCAAACCTATACATCTTCAATCAACCCCAATGGCCTCTTCGTTGTATGATTGGCTATTTGTTATCTCATAGATGTGGGTATTGGTTGCCCAATTCCCCATGTTTTGAAAATCGAGTACGGCTTTATTTTTTTACTCTCCCCAAGATCACAAAGAACCTTTGCAAATTCGACACTTCCAATGGTACAAGGAATAGTAAAAGCACCGGGATTTTCCAACTTTGGAGTCATCGAATGCACAATTTCACTCACTTGGTGAGTGACTTTGATAGTTTCAAAATTCATCGATCTCTTTTTTGTCACCAATTCTTTCATGAACTTAGCATATCTGGGCATTTGCTCCAAAGCCTCAACCAAAGGCACATTTATAGAGAGACTTTTCATCATATCAATGAACTT
Source organism: Nicotiana knightiana (assembly GCA_005239525.1). Classification (NCBI taxonomy): domain Eukaryota; kingdom Viridiplantae; phylum Streptophyta; class Magnoliopsida; order Solanales; family Solanaceae; genus Nicotiana; species Nicotiana knightiana. The sequence continues at coordinate 4,835 of ML412232.1, read as the reverse complement.
CTTCAATTGATTCTCTCCATATTTATGGGCAAGCCTTTGAGGATAGGGAGGAGGTGGCTTAGGCAATGTTGCCTTAGCTCTTTGTAGTACCGGTTCTAGTACGTCAATCACATGATCCCTAGACGGGTTCACATCCTCTTGAGTCTCTTCCACTGAGTCATCAATATCAATCCGCACTTCATCATTTGCTTGCACAACATTGTTCGGGATCTCCTCTTCTTCTACCACTTTCTCGTCATCCATAAGTTGCCTTTGACTTGAGGTGGGTGCATTCTCACATTTTCCACTTCTTGTAGTAATGGCCATGGAATGTCCCGTAGTGCTCCCACCCTTCGGGTTCACCACCGTATCACTTCGTAGTGCCCTCTTAGGACGTGATTTCAAAGCTTGAGAGATTTGACCCATTTTCACTTCTAAGTTACTAATTGATGTATTGTGAGAAGCAAGTTGGGAATCAGAATCGGCATTCTTCTCCATAATTTGCTTGAACATGTTTTCAATATGAACCATTTCATTGTTGGAGGAACTAGGACCATGCGAAGGATAAATAGGTGGGTTGCTCGGTTGTTGGTACATTGGGGGCCTTTGAAAACCCGACCACCGATTTCCTTGATTGTTGTTCCACCCTCCTTCGTTGTTTCCTCCCCAGTTGCCTTGATTGTTATTATTTTGCCAATTCCCTTGGTTGGTGTTTCCATTCCAATTGCCTTGATTGTTCCCACCATTCCAATTGCCTTGGTTGCTAGGATTCTAATTTCCTTGATTGTTTGAAGGTCTCAATTGTTGTTGACTAGGGCCTTGAAATTTGTTTCTTTACCCATGGAAGTTGTTCGCATATTGGACCTCTTCATCTTGATCATTATAAGAATCCCCTTGATCATACCCACTATCATCTTGCACAAAATTGTTCACTCTTTGTTGCACTTTTGTACTTCTTGTTCTTCTCTTGTTTACCATCATACTGTCTCCCTCCATGGCATTGACTTGTCTCAGGTTTTTCACGTGTTAAAGTTGAGCCTTTGCCAATTGGTTCATGGTGGTTGTCAACTTGGCTATGGCTTGCCCATGGTCATGTTACTCTTTATGAAGAAGAATCACATTTGGATCACCTTGTGGAACATTAGCCCAGATTGCCATACCGATAAAGTACCCGCCATCTCATCAAAAATATCACATGCCTCTGCATAAGGCGTAGTCATGAAGTTCCCACCAGCAAGTTGATTTACTACATATTGGTTGGTGGTGTTGATCCTCTGATAAAAAGTTTGTTGAATCATGTTCACCGTCATATCATTGTTGGGGAACTCTTTCACCATTGTTCTATATCTTTCCCATATCTCGTGTAGCGGTTCATTAGGCTCTTGTTTAAATGCTAGAATTTCATCCCGAATAATAGCCATGTGCCCGGGAGAGAAGTACTTTGAATGAATTTGTTTGCAAGTTTATCCCACGTCCGAATGGAATGATTTGGCAAATGTTCCAACCAATCTAAAGATTTCCCCCATAGTGATAAGGGAAAATCTTTAGCCTCAAAGCATACTCAGGGACATTTGTCTATTTGCTTCCCCAACACGTATAAATGAACCCCTTCAAATGTTTATATGAATTTTGACCTGGTGCACCGGTGAAGAACCCTCGTTCCTCGAGAAAAGTGAGCATCACGTTGGTTATTTGAAAGTTGTCCACCCTAATACTAGGTGGGATTATAGCACTTGCATACCTTTCATTCAGCAACACCATGTGTGGAGCTGCTCGTGGTGGAGGTGGGCGTGGAACAAGAACATTTTCATTAGGCGTCCGGACTCGCCTATTATCTTGATGTTCAAGAGGGACCTCATCCATTGCATCATCATCAACGTCCACATCCACCACATTTATGTTTCTGAGCTCGTTGTCTGCCATGGTTGCACCTGCAATACTCCAACGTTAGTAACAAGGAAGGAAAATGAGACAATTCACACACAAAACCAAATATATAGCTAAATCCGTTATTAGCTCTTCGGCAAAGACGCCAAAAAATTTTCTCGTCCAAGCCACACCTCTAATTGAGGTTGTGAAATGGTCGGAGCAATAATAATACCCAACAAGGAGTCGGGTCCACTTTCAATAGGGAGCTATGAATGAGTCTAGAAGTATATATTTGGGTGAATGAGCCTGAATTATCTCGGAATACACTTCCACAAAAGTTGGTTTGTTTTTAAATCTATTTTAATCTACAGATGACAAATAATGATTAAAACTAGGAAATTGTTTTTTATTGTTTTACAAATAGTAAAACGGCTAAGGGCTATGAGCTTCTCCTAGGTGTTCATTTAATGGGTTGTAAGCCTTAAAGCTTCTTTTCTCAGTCGGGGTGAATTATAGCTATAAACACTCGATTACCCACTCAATACCTCTCTGTCAGAGAGTGATTTTGCCATATTTGTCTTTCTTAAGTCCAAATGGATATTGCACAAAACAGTTGATAATAAGCTCAAGGCGGTTTTACTATCTCTAGATTCAACCCTTTAATTGGGTTTATCAATCTCTGGATTGACCCAATTCCTTGCTAGCCAAGTTTTCCTAGACTATGTCTCTCTTTCTCAGGAAGAGACCAAGTCAATTTAGGCATGAAATAATGTTTGCAACCATATAATCCTCAATTAAAAGCAAGAACATGGCTAGACAATCAACACCCAACCATAAACAAGCAATAAATCAAACACCCATTCTCTAGGGTTGGGTCACAACCCTAGTGAAAATCTAGCTACTCATGCTTAAAATAGAATCTAAAGAAGAAGAAGTGATAATTAAACCGATACTAATGATTGAAATGTTAAAACTAATATTCAAAAATCTCAAAATAGCTAAAATAACTAAAAGAAGCAAAGAAAGCGGCTCTAGATGTCAAAAGGTGCAAAAGTTAACCTAAAAAAGTGAATCTATTCTATTTATACAGTGTTGGAATATTCGAACAAAATTTCCCTTTTCGGAGGTTGTGCGACCGCACAATTCCATGTGCGGTCCACATTTGGATTCAGTCTTGGCAGGAGTTGAATCTACGGCAGCACAATCCTGAACTACGGCCGGATCTCTCATATTCTTGTGGTCCGCACATTTCTAGTTGCTGCCGCACAGGGCTCCTCTGCGGATCGCACATTTGTGAGTGCGACCGCATTAGCTGACTTTTGTGGCCGCATGGTCCACACTTCTTTTGAGCTTGAATTGAGAACTCTCTGAACTTCTGATCTTACTTAGCTTCTGCGGCCATACATTTCATGTGCGGACCACACTTTGCACTTGGGCTCTGATGAGTCTTCCTTCAGAATCTATGGTCCGCACTTTGAAACTTCTGCACTTTATTTTGTCTTTGAGTTCAGATCACTCCTTCTTGAGTCAGATTTCAGCTTAGTGGCTCATTTTCCAATTACTCCTGCAATTGCATATTTAATCAATTTTCGGGAATAAAATTAAACGCTTTTGGACTAAAATGAAAGTAAAAAGGTGCTAATAAAGTAGTCAAAATCCCCAATTATCACATGTTACTTGGTAGCAACCTTATCTTTAGCATCAGAGTCTGCGCCCGTGGCGCTATTGGCATCTGCCTGCTGTTAACGGTCAATCTTGACCCTTCCCTTTTAAATTAATTTATTTATACTTAATAATTCACAATAAAAATTTTCAAAATATTTTCCAATAATAAATATCTATTTTTCACAAATTAACCAAGCATTAGTTTTAAAATAAATCATGCAATATTAACATTATGTAACTACAAACATATTCACTATTTTTAAAGACAATATTTATAGATACGTTATATAGGATCCATAATCAATCTGATAAATTATTCTTTAATTTCTAGTTAATTAGATTATTATGTGAATATTCCAAAACAAGTTTTACAATGTACAAAATAAAGTATTTTTATAATTAATTTGAAATAATTGGTATTATATAATAATTGTAGTTTTTACCACATTTATTGAAAACTATTAAGTTTATTTAAATTAAATTCAAAAGGGGTTAAAAGATAAAAAAAACCACAATTGAAATTCTTGAATCAAATGTAAAATGGCCATTTTTTAAAATTACCTTGGCCCAATTACTCAACCCCAATCCAGAAATTACCCTACCCAAACAACCCCATCACATCCCTATTGCAAATCCTTGCCATCACTTCTCAATCAATCAACGCTCGCCACGTCACCCATCTCTAGCACACACAAACAAACCTAAATCATCTAGTCCGCACATCCTTCAGATCAACGATCCACGTTTATCCTAATTTACCCTTTAATTTCAACACCCCACCAAATCTAATCTCAGCCGTCCAAACGCGGAGATCCGACGACCCTCATATTCCCTAATTAAAAATGGTTTAATCCCAAAATATTAAGACCATTGATCTAATAGATCAGTGGTCCAGATCTTATTCCCCTATCTTAAACTCATAGACGACCCTAACCTACCCCAAAACCTTAATATTTTTCACCTCACCCAACCGCCTTTCTTTCCCTTTGACCTCTCTTTTCTGTTACGCCCCAAAATCGAGGGACGCGACCGACACTCGACCGGGTGACCCCAGTCGAGCGAACCTGATTTGTCTTTCCCCCCAACGCATTTCCCCGTGTTTTTAACATACATTATTTATGTGAACCGTTGAGATAGGCTTAAAAGTGCGTGATTACCACAATAAGTCCAATTTTCCCTCATGTTACTTTACTGTACTAGATTTCTCAATTCATACATATTAGATACAACACTTCGCGATACTGACCACGATTACGAACACATACAACCACTGCCCAAAATATATATATATATATATATATATATATATATATATATATATA
>ML412231.1:154927-272410 GCA_005239525.1 Nicotiana knightiana | reverse complement strand
TCTCAAAGATGACTTCTCATTATTCCATTCATTTTTAATAGAGAGAATTATTTCACTCTAATGCCATGTGGTATAAATATTACCAACGTTCTTTAGTTTTTCTTTTATACCAAATATTTTTTATTAATAAATAAATTTATCTATGCCGTCGTTGCTTTTAAGAAAATCACCAACAATTAGCTGTTCTGATGAACAGTACCATCTGCATTCCGAGAATCTCTCCTTATTTTTTTTTTAATATATTAACTATCCCCAGTTTTGGTAGTTGACTTGGAGAATTGTTTTCAAGATTGCTCCATCCTGTCCTAAAATTTGCAGTAGTATTTTAACAAATAATTAAATTTGTTTCAAAATATATGATATTTTAGAAAAAATATGAAATTGCTTATCAGTAGTTGGTGTAGTGTTAATAAAGTGAGACATTTAAGAAGAGGTAAATGATAGTTTACACAAAAAGACAATATGAATAGGAATATGAAGAGAAAGGAAAGGAACAAAAATGTCTTAAGAAGTGTTTCCTTTATTAAGTTTGAAAACAGACTGGGCTATTTGGTGCTAATAATGAACGGATAATGGCGAGATGAATAAATATTGGATTATCATGTGGAGTTTCATAAATCTAGCCCAATCACAGTATTGTAGCCACAGGATTTAATAACCTATGGTGGCGTGATAATACAAGTATTCCGATTTGTTAAAGAAAAATCTTGAACTATACTAAATTAAACCTGATATCTCAGAAGTTTGTAAGAATTCATATGCACTTGATTTTGTGCAAAACAAAATTAATTTCACTCCAGGTCCAACTATGAGTCCTAGCTCAATCAAGAAATGTTGAAGTTGTATTCAAAAGGTTGTGATTTCCCTTCTAACACTACTCTTGCAGTGCATTATAATCTGCTAAAATGTTTGAAACAATTAAATATCAATTATTACTGAATATTGAGTTAATAGAATAGAAAGTATATATGAAACGGCGGTGAAAAAGAAAAATAGTTACAACTACTACTACCACCTAAGAAACTACTACATCCCTCAATTCATTGCTTCATTCGCCTTTTCTTTTTAACATGAAGGATGTGGTATAATTTAAATTCTACGCAGGAAAAGAAAAGAAATTACGAGAAGTCTACATTCAAACTCGTTCCAAGCACGTGCCTATGTAATGTGGCAAAGCTAAATAACTCAATTCACTTGTCAAAACCACATACATACACATGCCCTTATTGGTATATACGTGCAAGTACCCACTTGTATGTACCTATATATTTAAGTTTATACAGTTTACTTTCTATTTTTCTATTGTAAATGTCCTCTTTAGCTGATTCCACCGGCTATGGCATGAATCATTCATGCCGCCACATGCTTTGGTTGCACTGCCATTTGGCTTCAATGTTATTTTATATTTCTCTTTAATGGAAAATAACCACCAATCAATTGATCACTCTATAGCTGTTTAACAAAAAATATTTAGATATTGGGCTAAAAAAATATATACTACTATGATTTTTTAGTCTCAATTTGCATACCTTACCATAAAATTCTAAGTATATATATAATAGCTCCTAGATATCATCACTCAGAACCCCAAACAAAAAACGAATTCACTCAAACCTCTCTATTGCACAATGACTAATTATTATAAGGTTTCCAAGCACATTGCCATAATCTTCATTCTCATCTCAATTTTTACACCTCAAGCTTTATCAGTAGTAGAAGATTGTGGAGCAGAAGAAGACAACTCATGTGTCAACAAATCAAAAGCGTTAGGCTTAAAAATCATAGCCATAGTTTCCATCTTGATCACAAGTATGATCGGAGTATGTCTTCCACTGGTCACACGTTCAATCCCAGCCCTAAGCCCAGAACGTAGCCTTTTTGTGATCGTCAAGGCATTTGCTGCCGGAATTATTCTAGCCACCGGTTTCATGCACGTCTTGCCAGACTCTTTCGACATGTTGTCGTCCAGTTGCTTGAAAGAGAACCCTTGGCACAAGTTTCCATTTACTGGATTCGTTGCAATGTTGTCTGCTATTTTTACTTTGGCTGTTGACTCTATAGCGACCAGTTTGTATAGCAAGAAACATAAAGCAGGTGTAATTCCAGAAAGTCAAGGTGAAGGTGGTGATCAGGAAATGGGAGCAGTGAATGCTGGAAATCATGTTCATGGACATCATCACCATGGATCATTTTCGACTAAAGTTGGAGTTGATGGCACGAAATTACTGCGATACAGAGTGATTGCAATGGTTAGTTTTCTCTTCGATCTATTAGTGGTCGTGACTTTGCTCTCTTATTTTCTTTTAACATTTATGCCCTATCCCTCACAAGTAGAATTTCTTTGCTTGTAAAATTAGTAATAACCTGAAAAATAAAGTAAGTTGCATGCTATTAAATTTTTTACGCGATTGGTGTACACAAATTAAATTATTATTTTAATTAATATTAATGTGATAGAAGTTTGGCTAAGCACTCACAAATATTTTGAAGATAATTAAATAATCTTATCATTGTGAAATATCTAGTTGAAATAGGGAATAAAATACTGGATTAGTTTGAAAACCTGTTGAATATATCGGTAGTATATTTTGATAAATAGCGAACCACTTTATCGTTTTTCTCATGGTCGTATTTTTCATTATCATTACTCCTCTAATTCATTTATTTTTATCTATTTACTTACTTATTTATGATGATGAATATAACATTATTGTTGTTAATTTTGTTGTTCATATCATCATCGTGTCATCACTTATAAATAATGATAAAGTACCAAGTATTTCAAAATGATAGGAAAAAACTATATCAGATAAAATGGAGTGGCAATAGTTGTCCTGACTTATTGATGATATCTTATGGATCCTTATATAATAAATAATCTTGCATTCATTCATCATTTTTAAGAAAAGAAACCGTTCAATAAGGTGAAAGTCAAACGATCAATTATTTGGTGTACTTCCCTGATAGTAATTCAAATACCATGGCTGAATTAGAGACGAGTTGCATAGTTGGGATCTGGTCTTCTTAATTTACAAGCAACTTATCTATTTATTTATTTTTGTTATACCGTCATTTTTATCATTCATATAGTTTTGTCCCTTTGATTAGGTTTATTGCTTCTTGATTAGTAATTGGTTCTTCAATCATTGAACTAAAGATGAATGTAGGATTAATTAATGAGCGACGAATTTTTTATATACCTTCGTTGAATAGAGTACTTGTTTTTCTTTTCGTTCATACTTGGGAAGGATTTAAATAAATAACTTTACCACTTACTTCTTTTTTTCCTTTCCAATTTTAGAGGAATTGGAAAAGTTGATGGGCAAAGTTTTGATGTACCCTCCATTTTTAAACCTAAGAAATACACAAGGGCAATATTCATTTTTAGCAAGTTATATATACTTGTTTTAAATTCTTATTTAATCCAAATCAAAAATAAAATATTGTTAAAATATATCTAGCCAAGCAAATTCATCATAAAAACGGAAACGTTGTTTTTGCAGGTGTTAGAGCTGGGAATCATTGTTCACTCGATTGTGATAGGGCTTTCTCTAGGTGCTTCAAATAACACTTGCACAATTAAAGGACTCGTAGCTGCACTTTGCTTTCATCAAATGTTTGAAGGAATGGGACTTGGTGGTTGCATTCTCCAGGCAAGTGTTCATTTTACGACATATAATAAAATTAATTCTCAGTTCAATTTCACCAATTCATTGTTTAAATGCACTAATTGATGTACTCTTCTTTTAATACAGGCTGAGTACAAGTTCGTGAAGAAGGCAATAATGGCATTCTTCTTCGCTGTAACAACTCCATTTGGTATAGCACTTGGAATAGCACTTTCAAGCACGTACGCGGAAAACAGCCCTCGGGCATTAATAACCGTCGGATTGCTTAATGCGTCATCTGCTGGCCTTCTGATCTATATGGCTTTGGTAGATCTTCTTGCTGCAGATTTTATGGGTGACAAGTTACAAGGTAGTGTCAAGCTACAAATCAAGTCTTACATGGCTGTTCTTCTTGGTGCCGGTGGCATGTCTCTCATGGCCAAATGGGCCTAAGATTTGTACCTTAATTTGTTTTAATTAGAATGAAGTTTGTGTGAACCCTTCCGCCCTTTTTCCCATCACTCCTTTCCTCCAATTTTAAAATTGTAATTCCGCCTTCTGCTTAATTATATGATAGATTTTGAGTTGGCAAAATATTCTGTAAAAAGTGTCTTCTCTCTTTTTTTTTTTTCCCCTCAAAATTACTGTGTGCCTATTTGGAGCCTTTCATTGTCAAATTAGTCACATTTTTTGGGTGGTAAAATTAAAATGCCTTATATAAATTGACCCCTGGTGAGTGACAAACATCACTCTAAAATTTAGAACATAAACAAAGCTTGCAAACAGTACAAAACAACCAGCATCCATGAACGTATGTGGCGCTCACAAGGTCTCAGCATCTACAATTCTGTATCAGCATTCAGCACGTATGCCAGATCTATACTTGAAAGACATAATGATTGAGGGATCATTCTGCATGACTAAGTGAGTAGTAATCCAATCCAAGACTTGATTTGGACATACTAATTCTGAAACCATCAATATATAATGCAACACACGATGCACAACAAACTCATATCTCAAATCATCCAAGTATATAATATGTTATATTGTAGTATAAGTCTCATACCTTATATATGTAACAAAAACTCTTAAGTTGTAACCCTTTGCTTTTAACTTTAGCGGCCTTCTCTTCGTACATGTCTTATCGTATATGTAGACATCAAAATTTTCTTTGGCCAAAAAAAAAAAAAAAAAAAAAAAAAAAAAAAAGAAGAAATTTCTTAGATCAGTCAATACAAAGTTGAGTTGGATCCTCAATTTAAGGCACATTGGACCGAGTCAATTTGTTGCATCAATAACCTTGGATTAATTATTTAAGTCAAATGACTTAAATCAAATGCAAGTCATTCTTACTTATCTATGCTATATTATGAACCTAATTATCAATATTAAAGATAAAGAGGACATTCTCAATTAATTACATATCCTATACATCATTACCAATTATGTACTATCAATAATATATTAGGCTTCAATCTTTCCTATTTTCATTCCCTCTTTCCCATTCTCTCTCACCTTTTTTTCTTTCTCAGACCCAAATTTTTCACCACTTGACACTTCATATCATTCCCATATTTCTCTGACTAGAGGTTTTTCTTTTCTTCATATAGTTAACATTAGAGCAGATCTACAAGACTCAATTGGAAAGTAATGATTAGAAGATCAATTAAGATTCAAACAAATGATACTATGAATTAAAATGAAGTATGACCATTGAAATTTATTAAAGACACTACAAGAAATATGATCTATGACGACATTTTATAAATGTCGTGTTAAGGTACATAAATGTCACAAAATTGCTTCCCGACATTTATTTGAAACTTAGTTCAAATGTCGTAAATTTCAATGTCGGTAATTTTCCGACATTTATTTTAATGTTGGTAAAAGATTTACGACATTTATTTACCGACTTTTATGAAAATATCACGTTAAAAGATTATGACATTTCACATAATATCGGCAAATTAATACTGGTTTCTAACTTATTTTGTTTACGACATTTAGAAGTGTCAGGAAAATAGTTTATTAGCGACACTTGTAGAATACATGTTGCTAAACAAAATTGCTCATTGATATTTGCACATACTTTAAGAGGACAATTACTATAAATATAAAACTAAAATTATTTGTTGCTATACATGAAAGTATAAACATCAAGTCATTCAACATAGACAATTTGAACTGTAACAAAATGAGTAGACAGAAGATCTTTGTAACTAATTACAATAATGTATTTGTGAATATTTGCACGTCCTTACAACTAAACAAAGCTAGAATGCAACTACTAGGCTAGATTCAAGCAAACTGTAACAAATTCTGCAACAATAAATTTCTTTCTTCCACTTTTTCTGCTACATCCATTTAGCTCTAGTTTTGTCGTGCTTCCACCCATTTGATACTCTATTGAATCGAGACAACAAGAATTGTCTGAGGTAGTCAACTGTCAACCTATGTTTTCATAAACTAGGAATAAATTAGCAGGTCATTGAAAGTCAAAAAAGGATTGCATAATCTACATGCAAGAATGATTTAACAAAATAAATTAATATAGTGCAACTATTTTTACGAGTATCCTTATCCTTATAGAACTACCAATTGAAGAATTTCACGAGTTATCTGCCATCAATGAACAAAATTCCTTAGTAAAAACACATAATTTTAAGAAAGAAAGATGTTGTTTGTCCATCAAATCTACAAGGACCTTAGAGTAAGTTGCCACATTCTGGACTTTCTCACTGCAATTCCATATCATACACACAAAGGCTAATACATGTGTGCAACCTTATTATTCACCTAATCAACCAGCATAACCATTTGTAAATTCTAAATATGGTCAACTAATTGCATAATTTTCATAGGGACAGAAAAAATTAGCAAAGTAAATAGCACCCTATATTTAGATATAGCGGACTTATCATTATAGCATTTCTCCTTCGAAAGCCAAGAGTTAATTATCATACTATACTAACTAAACAGGCCCTTAGCATCTAAAGCAAATGATACAAATGGATATAAAGTTTACTTACGAGCATTCTCCTTCCGCATGTACAGGATAATATTTTCATGCATATCTGATGACGGCTTAATTAGATCTTGCAACTAACTATTTTTAGAATTGTACAATTACAAATGCTTAGTAACATATACGCCCAAAGCCAGCACATCTCTAAGTTGAGCTTTTTGTAGTGCAACAGAAACTATGAGAGAAACATAAGACATTTAAGGGGGAAGAACTAGAAGTGATATCTTGATAATTAACTTGAAGGTAGCCTTGAGTATTTGAAAAATCCTTTGTTGCTGACCTGCAGCTCATAGAATCAGACAAGAATTGAGAAAACCACATCAATTTAGTTCATATTTGGAAATGAATAAATAATAGGGAAGGCCATTGTGTTTAAGATGCTCTATTATGCATTTTGTCAAACAGTCGGAGGGCATAATTTGTGAATGTAATATTACCATTAGTATATTTTGTAATAACATTCCCACACAACTTTCATTCACACAAATCTATCTCCAAATCACCACATGATTACAACCACAAAATAAAATCACAATGTAGATTAAGCTTCAAAATCCTAAACTCCCAATTACTCTGCTACGAATACATAGAACACAAGTATTGCAATAAATAAATATGATTGAATTCCTCTAAGAAATCAAAACACTCAGCAGAAAGAAGAAAGAATTCGAATCCAATCAAGAGAGAAAAAATTCTAACCTGGAGTTATTCCAACGCGCAGTAGAGGAAGAGAAGGATTAAAGGAGAAGAGAGTACACTACTATTCCTGAAAGTTCTTGAGATTCATAGTTGGGACAGAGGGATTCGGATGGGATATCAAAATTGGGGAGGGGAAAAATGAACTTGAATTGTTCTAAGAGAAGCTGCGAATATAAGTTTTCTTTTTAGGGACTTGAGAGGGAGATTTGGGTGGGAAGTTTATGAAATTTTCTCTTTCTTTTGGAATTAGTATTTTATTTGGCATTTGATATACATATCACTAATTAAATGTCGGTTTATTCTCAATTATGTCATATTTAAATCAAACATCACAATTATTCTTGTCATTCTTCATCAAATGCTAGTATTTTTGCACATTTTTCTAACAAATGTCACTAAATGAACCTTTTTTGACATTTATTATAAATGTCATTAATTAAATGTCGTCATAGGTCATATTTCCTGTAGTGAGATCAGAAATATAAACCTTGATCAATAGTAGACAATCTCAATCATTTCATCCAAGATAATAAACCTTATTAAAATTCATTTTAAACTCCATTGACAGCTATTAAAAAATTTCAAAGCTTTATAATTTGAAAATTAGGTTTTGTGAAATTGTTATTTGTTTGGATTGTGTGTTGTTGCAAATCATAGAAAATATCCTTACGAGTTTATACCTCAATTTTGAGAGAGTTTTGTGAATATTTGAACTGGTTTTCGTTAGAATTTCATATTGTATGTTTTAATGAAATTTGAATATATTTTGTTTTAAAAAAAACTCTAGTAGATTCTTTTTGTGACATCCTTGTGTTGAGCTAGCATTCAAGGTCTTTCCGTCGGAACGAATGGATTAATTATGTTTCACTTATCTGTTGTCCAACGGCCGCATAGTTTGAGTTACTCGATCCATATAATCTTTGTTAGTTCTTGAGTTTTGTGTTTACGGATTTCAGTTGCTAAGTTCAGTTGCAATTACACTACTAAAGCCGTAGATTTGATTAAGTTGTATGTAGCTAGGAGATTTTTATTTTTTGTGGTTATAAATCATTCATCCGGACTATGCTGGCCTGAGGTGACGGGGGTTTGGCATTATCCCCTAGCTCGTATATAGATTGTAAGAATAAGTAGGAGATGTAATACCTAACCTCCAGAAGACAAATATAAAAAGAGATTATTGATGGATTAGGATCTGGTGCGCATGACACCTTACAAAAAGGGGGCGGCATTGTTATGTAGGTGGGAGATGTTCCGAGTTAAATAGTAGACTTTTTCTTGTGCTTTCTAAAGAGTATATTGCTAAGATTCACTCACTAGAAAGTCTTACATAAGAGATGTCGATTTTGCCACTGACAGGAAAAAAGATAATACATATTTTACACAATATGTTGAAGCTCACAATGAGTCACGAAATTGAAAAGGATAACAATTTTAAAATTGGAGGAAAGGAGGGACGGAAAAAGGGGAGGATTCACACAAAAACTTAATACCGAAAACAATCAAGGAAACAAATGTTAGGCCCATTTGGCCATAAGAGACATGCCACCGGCACCAAGAAGAACAGCCATGTAAGACTTGATTTGTAGCTTAATACTGCCTTGTAACTTGTCACCCATAAAATCTGCAGCAAGAAGATCTACCAAAGCCATATAGATCAGAAGGCCAGCAGATGACGCATTGAGCAATCCAACGGTTATTAATGCCCGAGGGCTGTTTTCCTCGTAAGTGCTTGAAAGTGCTATCCCAAGTGCTATACCAAATGGGGTTGTTACTGCGAAGAAGAATGCCATTATAGCTTTCTTCAAGAACTTGTACTCAGCCTGAATTAAAAGAAGTGTATATGAATTAGTGAATGTAAACAATGAATTAATTAATTAGTGAAATTGAACTGAGTATTATTTTTATTATATGTCATAAAATGAAAACTTGCCTGGAGAATGCAACCACCAAGTCCCATTCCTTCAAACATTTGGTGAAAGCAAAGTGCAGCGACAAGTCCTTTAATTGTGCAAGTATTGTTTGAAGCACCTAGAGATAGTCCTATCACTATTGAGTGCACAATGATTCCCAGCTCTAACACCTGTCAAAAACGTTTTCATAATTTTAAATTATTTAGCGGAACGCAACATAACTATAAGAAAATGTTGACTTAAAATATTTCAAGACGATTGCATTAATTGTCAATTATTTATCTATACCAAAATAATTAACATACTATTGTATCCTTTGAACACAAATCATTTCACACATTAGAGAGCTACTGAATGAAAATATATTCCTTCTATCTCAAGCTATAGTACTGGACCCATTTCAATTCTCAAGAGTCAAATAACCAACTAGCCTTTTTTTTGTGTGTGTGGGGGCGGATATCTTATGAATATCGATCGAATGGGAGTATTATTTTCATAATACAACTGGACTTAATACGGAAAATATTAAAAGGGTAGTCCTACATTGAGTCAATCCACATGGCTTAGATAACAATACCGTTCGTTTTTTATCCCATCCTTCACTGTCTTGTTCGAAGAAATCAATCTGTTTTATTATTCTAATTAAAATAACATAACAATATAATCTAACATCAACAACGTAGCAATACAGTGAACAATAATTAAGTTGGTCTCTATCAAAACATAATAACATATTCAAAGAGCTTACAAACTAATCCAATCTTTTCTAACTTCCTTTAGTTTATTTACACTTGGATAAGTTAGTTAATTATCTCCAAACTATTGTGACGACATGCTTGAAAATTTCTACCATATTGAATTAAAAATGACACAAAGCAAAATTAATTATCAGTACTCCTTCCGTCCGTTAAAGAAAATGATTTTTGAAATTTGTGATCTTACCATGATATTTTTGTAGCTATAAAATTATATTAAAAAGTAAAATAAAAAGTTTAAAATTAGATTATTTTTTGGACAGACTAAAAGGTAAAATATATCACATAATAAAATGGGACGGAGGAAGTAACACAAATAGAAAACTAACCATGGCAATCACTCTGTATCGAAGTAGTTTCGTGCCATCAACTCCATCTTTAGTCGAAAAGGATCCATGGTGATGATGGGAATGAACATGGTTTCCAGCTCCCATTTCCTGATCACCACCTTGACCTTGACCTTGACCTTGACTTTCTGGATTTACACCAGCTTTGTTTTTCTTGCTGTACAAACTGGTAGCCATGGAGTCAATAGCCAAAGTAAAAATAGCAGACAACATTGCAACAAATCCAGTGAAGGGAAACTTATGCCACGGGTTCTCCTTCAAACAACTGGACGACAACATGTCGAAAGAGTCCGGCAACACGTGCATGAAGCCGGTGGCTAGAATAATTCCGGCAGCAAATGCCTTGACGATCACGAAAAGGCTACGTTCCGGGCTTAGGGCCGGAACTGAACGTGTTATCAAGGGAAGACATACTCCGATCATACTTGTGATTAAGATGGAGACTATGGCTATGATTTTTAAGCTTAACGCTTTTGATTTGTTAATACATGAGCTGTCATCTTCTGCTCCACAATCTTCCACTACTGACAAAGCTCGAGGTGTGAAAATTGAGATGAGAATGAAGATTATGGCAATGTGCTTATAACTAGCCATTGTTTACTTACTTGGTTTGAGTGAATAATGTGTTTTTCTTTTGTTTGGTGTTATGAGTTATGTTATCTGGGAACAATTATATATATACGTAGAATTTTTTGATATCATGTGCTTGGATTAAAAAATATTGAAATTAATTAAGCAGAAAGAAAATCACATTGTATATTCAGTATCCAAATATTTTTGTTAAAAAGAAAATTGAAAGCATAACACTACTTCATCCAAATCATGTGGCGGCATGAACATGGCATGCCGTAGCTGAAATCAGCCACAAGAATATTTTTAGAATAGAGAAATAGAAGTAAACGCTATATTAGCGAAGGCATGAACTGCACCTAAATGATTTGTAAACTTAATTCAGTACAAATGGAGTTTGTACTTACAAATACGGACATGTGCATCCTAATTCCAAAACGACAAACGGTGTGTGTGTTTTAAGGAGTTGTTTGTTGTTCTTAATTACGAAGCCACGTGTTTGGAACGAGTTTTGATGTTGACTTCGTGGTTTTAATTCATGCGTGGAATTTACAGGATACAACGTAACCATTTCATGATTAATAAAAATGTAACTGAAAGAAAGGGTGAATGAAATGAAATAAAAGCAATATTTAATTTGATGATAGTGAATTATTACATTCAATATCCACAAATGATTAATGCTAAAATAGATAAACTAGTTTATCTGATTAATTTATGTCACAAGAGAAATATCAGCATTAAGTGGGTTTACCGACTAAGCGAATGTGATCAACATGCCCAATCACTCATTCCATAACCTTATAAACAATTAAATAGAATATGGTTTCTGTAAGGATGCAATTCAATAGCTTAGCCAAAATTAGTTTTCTATAATAGAAAAATAAAAGTAAACGCCATTAGCAAAGGCATGAATTTCTATAAACTGATTGGACATTGTACTTACAAATACGGACCATATGTTTATCCAAATTAAACTCTAATTTAAGTTGTGGTTTTATTTAGCCAGTGATGAACTAAGTTTTCAGTTCAGCTGAATTAGGCAGGCACGTGTTTGGAACGAGGTCTGATGTTGACTTGGACGTATATCCCTGTAGTATGTGGACTTTACAAAATACAACCTTCTCATGATTAAAACAAAATGAAACTGGAAGCAGCAACGAAAACAATACAAGCATTTAATTAAGGATTATGAGATTACATCTAGTATCGATATTAAGAGATGAATGCTAAAATAGATAAACGACTAGTGTTATGAACCAAACATTGGACCCAATGTTGGATAATGATGTAGTTGGGTTGGAAGACCAAAGAGGAGGAGAAATTGGGCCTAGGGATCAACTGTGTAGGAGCAGAAGATTGAAACAGCCCAATAGGCTTTTGGGGGATTTTATATGGCAAGCTGGATGAGGCACAAGTGTCAATAGCTGGTTGGTTCTAGGGGTATATTATATTGTTATTTTTTATTATATAGAAGAGAGAAGAGGAGGTTGACCAATGGCACAATAGTCATTTCAAATGTATTAGTGCATTGTTTGCTTGTATACGAGGTTCAAAAGTTTGGTTGTCGTTAATAACAAGAAAAACTAAAACTAGCGTGGTCATAAACTATTAAATTCGTTAGGTGGACCCCAATTTCCGTTCAATCTTCATTATCTTCATTAAATGCATTACTTGATTGTTATTATTATTTTTTCAATAAGTACTTTCAACTAGAAAATTTATCTTTTTGATAATTTTATAATTCAAATGTTCACCTGATTAAAAATACTAAGGTCACATACATTTATATATGACAATTCTTGTATCTCCTTAAGAAACATTATTTTATTTAGTTTATTTATTAACTATTCCAGGTAAAGAAAATTTCATTTAAAAAGAATTAGTGCTAATGTATGTTGATTTACATTCAAATGTTATTATATCATTATCAATTGATATCATTTTATACAAAGTTCTCATTAAATTGCAATTTCAATTGGAATACTTTATAAAATTTGGAAAAAAATATTTAAGAATAAATTATAGTTTGAAGTCCCCTTTTTTTTATAATAGAATATTAAAAATTTGTTCAAATTGTATAATAAATATCCCCTCTCTAAAATATGAGTTGAGAATATGGAATTTTTTTCTTTTAAAAATCATTATATATTAGGAAGTATGAGAAGTATCGTCATACATGATTATACGTATCACTCTATGATCGAAGTTAGTTGAGTACACACTCTATTCAATAAGAATTCAACATATATAAATTTCAAAATACTTAAATATACAATTAATTATTTTTAAAAAATCTCAACAAATACACGATTGTGATGAAAATTGCATTATACCCTAAATAGTATCCCAATCATATCAAATGAAACTAGAAAAAACTGCAATATTTTAATTTAAGGTCAATTTGATTAGTAATTAGCGTGATCGAGAGATTAATATATTTTAATATTACGTCGTTCAACTAGAACAAAATACAAATTTTCTCGTTCAAATTCTTAATAATTATATTCACGATCATTATTTCAAAGGACCAAAAAATACATTTTCATAAACTATTTGGGAATAATATTAATATGTTTTATTATTCAAATTTTGATTAGTATAAAACGAAAAAAGTAATATATTAACACAACTGAAAATACTAATAGAATAAAACTATATGTCATTCAATTTAAACAATCAGAAAAATACATTATGACTTATTTTTCAACTGACTTTTTAATTATTACTTTATAGTAATTAATTTAAGGCTTAGTTGTGCAAAAAAAAATTAAAATAAAAAAGTGTAGACCCTATGTAGAAATAATATAAATTCTACTTGAATTATTATCTAATCATTGTATAATAAAGCATTAAACTTTTACAAGTATTTCAAAGTGATTGGTATAGTAATACGATTTCAGAAAAATTAAAAAACACATAATGCAAAAGATAAAAAATACTACTTGTAATCGTGGTTCTATACGTTATTACACAAAAGTCTATTCTCTTTCTTCTCTCTCTAAAGGCGAAGAAATTGTGTAATTAGCAATAGACCAAAATATATTAAAAGGAGGAAAACAAGAAGAAAAAGGAAAAAAAAGCAACAATTGGGTCCGTGCATCGCACGGGTACATCATCTAGTAATAATAGACATGTCTAGTAGGGGTGGGCATAGTTTCGGCAAACCCGAAATCCGATCTTTTTGGATTTTTGGTTTGAATTTACGATTATGGATTGGAGTTCGGATTTTATTTTTAAAAATTTTGGATTTTGAATTGGATTTTGGATTTGGGACTTCGAAATTTCGGATATTCGAAAATCAGAAATTTTTTTACCTTATATAGCCTTACCTGTTAGACATTAGCCCATTACAGCATTACCCATATACATACCTAATACTAATAAATCTAAATCTCCAATAGTATCGTGCCCATTAAACATTAGCATGTATATTCAATACAAATTACTAAGTCCAATATGGGATTCTCTACCATCAAATATAATATATTTCCTTTTCTAACCTCTTCCTCACACAACTCAAGAAATATAATATGTGTATCATCGTCCCACTTAGCATTGTCCGACATGATTGAATGTAAATAATCCGAAGAAAACATAACAACCAAGAAGCTAAGACTGAAGTTGCATAAAGAGAGCCTAAAAGAGCCTTGTGTTTGACAGAAAGAATGCCTTTAGGTGTTTGCTTTGAGGCTCCGTGATGAACTAAAGAAGGCAACACAAAACTAAGAACTTACTTATATAATACATATTTTATTTTGGAGGAATTGTAACCTCCGTACAGAAACACAAGGCTAAAACAGTACAATCAATGACCACACATATGCAACTCATGAAAATAAAAAAGCAAATAAAAGTCAAGAAACAACTTTTGAAAAAATTGTGCTGTTGGTAAATATGTTTGCCCCTGTATGAACTAGAGGCAGAAGAAACACCAATTAGAAAATCAAAGCAACAAAGTTGAGTATCCATCCTGATGAACTAGGTTCTAGGAGCAAACCATTAGCAACAAATACCATAGCCTACCATCTGAGATGTAACGATCCGGTCTGTCGTTACGTAGAACTTACATTTTTATCGTTGTATTTGACTTGTTATAGATTGGTTATTCTATTATTGATGTGTTAGAGTCGATAGGTTTGAAATCGGAATGGTTAAATGAGAATTTAGTAGCTTAGTCTTTAAAAGATAGCCTTATAATGAGAAAAGTCAACTGAGAGTTGACTTATTGGTAAACGACCTCGGAATGCGGATTGTATGGCTCGGATAGCTTTGTGAGGTGATTTGGGACTTAGAGTGTGTTCGGAATATTTTTGTGATGTCCGGTGTAGAATTAGACTTGAATTGGCGAAAGTTAGTTTTTGGCGATTTTCGATCGGTAGTGAAAAATAGGCTATCGGGTCGGAATGGAGTTCCGACAGTTGGAACGGGTTCGTAATGTCATTTTGGATGTGTCTGCAAAATTTCAGGTTAATCGGAGTGGTTTTGGATGGTTTCGGCATCATTTGTGGATTTTTAGAAATTTCAAAGTTCTTAGACTTGAATCCAATGTAAATTTGGTGGTTTGATGTTAGTTTTGGTTTTTAAGAGTGCAACTAAGTTTGAATGATGTTATGGTATGTGTTGGTAACTTTGGTTGGGGTCCCGAGGGGCTCGGGATTGATATCAGGTGGTTAACGGGCATTGTTGGCCTTAGGAATCTGCGGAAAAATCTGGTGTTCTGTTGCCGGTGTCCTTGTACGCGATCGCAGGGGATACATTCGCGATCGCGTAGTGCAAGTTGAGAGGGGCAGAATTTTGCTCTCTGCGATCGCATAGGTGAGTTCGCGATCGCAGAGGTTGAGCAGGTTGAACAATGCGATCGCGAGAGGAGTGTTGCGATCGCGTAGGGATAAGGCAGGCGTGTGGGGGCTGTTATACCCCATTTTAACACGGGTCAAACTAGAGTATAATATATTGGTAATTCTTAAGGTTTAATAAATTAAAGAGAGTCGCCACCTAATTACTTTAACGGTGAATTAGGACACCAATTTATTAAATAATACTTAAAATTAACTCTATTTATATGGGCTGCTTAACCTTTAAGACTATGGGCAAGGGTTCTAATTAATCCTATAGGGAAGGTTGTAAAAGCACCCTATATGATTTGTTAATTACAGTTAACCGGTCAAACTTAGGTTAATTGATTTTAAAAATTAAGTAACAATATGTGTGCGTATTTTTAAAAAAAACGTTTGTAGATTGAATTCAAAAAAAAAAAAAAAGCATGTGTAATAATTAGGAAGAAAGACATGAGTCCCTTCTGCGTACATTTATATTGAGAAAGAAAATTACTTTGGTAAATTTTCAAATTCAAACGAAATAAACAGTTTGGGCTTTACCTGTGTTTTAAGAAAAGCTTTTTCATATGAAACTACAAAAAAGGATTTATATATTTAAAGTAACAATAGTTCATACTTTTGAAAGAAATATACTGACCATAAAAGAATATCAAAATCTGAAATTACTCAAGTAATTTAAACCACTACAAATTAATTCCTAGAAAGACTTATATGCTTTACATCATTTATAAAGATAACTCCAATTTAGCAGTATTGAAAACGAGCCTAACACTTAACTTTCCGAAAGCGTCAACTTTAACAAAGTAACTTCTAAAAATGTGTTTGAAATAAAGTACTAAGCTTACTAGAAAATGAATACTCTAATGGCAGCTAAGTAAAAAAAAGTTATCAGATTTCCGATCTTAGATTCGTTATTCTAATTACCATATCCTACACGATATAAGTGCAACAAAGAACCAAAACAATTAAATTCAAACTTGAGATAAAACCCAAATACACAAGCAAATTAACAATTGCAAAAGTTAGATAAAATGAATGGCAAAAGAATTAAAAGAAGAAGAACGTCATAGGCGCCCCAAGCGTTTCGCTTGTTTTTTTCATTATCCGTTGTTCTAAAGAAAGATGGTATGGGGTGTGATGGCTCTATGCTCGGGTAGTGTTGAGTCTCGAACGAGATTCCATTTTTGCTCCAAGTGCATATGCAAAGAAAGGAAGAAACAAAGAATTAGAAACTTGAAACCAATAGTTTGCTATATACAACTTGAAACCAGTGTTTCACTTTTGTGCTAAAGTGAAACACAAAATTTAAGAAATCTCATTGCTTCTCAGTTCTACATGTCCAGAAACTTGAATCCAGTAGTTTGATACATACAACAACTCTTAATATGAAGAGATATTTAACCATATAAATTAGTCAAGCAAACAAGATGTGTTCTAATTCTTTAAGGTTATCTCAGATTAGTAAATGCAAAATATTTTTACCTCCTAGCAACGTCACTTAAACAGAATATGTGACACATATTAGAATTTCATATAAGAGCTCATGTTGGCTTCAATAAAGTATTTTAAGTCCGACAAGCATGGTGGAGGCAGGAACCTTAACAATATGTGGCTTCAAATGAGTTCTACAATCATGGTTTATAGATCTAAAACTTATGTTTTCTACTACCCCAGATCGCAACCAAATTGCAGTAAAGTAATTCCTTTATACAGTACAAAGTGAGTAAGAACAATAGCTAATTTAAGTGTCGTAAAGTCCTATTATTATCTGAACACATGGTTCATGGAATAGAGAGTTCTTAACATAGTGTTAAAGTAAATTCTTAGTGCTAAATAAGTATCCTTCAATGTAAAAGAGTCAAACTCTTTATAATTTTCAAGTTCTTGAAAGAAAATTAAAAGCCATATACCAAACATACACTTTGCAAAAAAATAAAATATGAAACTCAGCTTAACATGAAGCTACATAAGTTCCATCAATACATAGTTACGAAATATTTTATTCTTTTACTCTTACTACATAAATCCTAAAAGAAGAGGTGTTAAGATATTTAGTCTAACATGTTGGAGCATAGATACATTTTAATTAGGATCCTATCGACATGATTTCTAAATGATGAAAATTACATAAAGAATATTTTAATCTTATAGACATGATTTCTATAGTTTGAATGAGATTAAAGGGGGCTAAAATCTCCTAGAGCAAGTAAACAAAATATTCGTTTATTTTTATGTGACATTAAAGTGAATAAATGATGAGTAATCTTAAGTAACAAGTTATGTTACTATGTAAACATATGGTCTTACTTGGTTCTTTCAAATCTAAAATATTAAATAGAGAAACAAGATCACGAACCCTTTTAGCTTTAATAAATAAGATAACAAATCCTATGACATGATATCTAAGCCGAGAGGCGTAAAATATACATATTGTATGTTCATCAAAGATCTAAACCAAACTTGTTCATTTGAGCAATTAGCAAAGTATTTTCTATTTTATTTTCAAAAAATGCAGATGGTCAGAATACACCAACTCCTATGCACATGATTTATATCCGAGAATAGTAAGCAAGTTTAAAGAACTATTTCTACTAAACTACTATCATATACGTAGCCTATCTTATTAGGATATCTATTAATAATGTAAAGATAAATAAAGACCAGAACTATCCCCTACTTTCACTCATTTAAATGAACAAGTGCAATAGAAGAATAGATCAACTTTTTTGTACACACAAATAAGCGAAAGAGTATTGGAACATTATTTCGAATACATTGACAACTACAAAACTATGACATTGCACACCAATAAAAAAAAATTGAAGCACGTGATTTCTAATCAAGAAGATGACATAAATACAAATAACAAGAAGCATATCAAAATTCTATTTTTTTCTTGATATCGGAATTAGCCGCACACTCACAATACACACCAAAAGACGAATCCGTCTTAGACTTATGGAATCAAAAAGAAAATAAAAGACACTGACCTGCTTTGGTGCAGTGAACTGGGGTTGGGTTCTTCGATCCGCTATCGAACTCACTTCGAACTCGCTTGCTTTATTACGGAAAATTAGTGACCTATAAGAAAAGGGGAGGCGCGACTGATATACCCTTGACTTTAAGGGGATAGAGGCGGCTAGCAACCATTAGTTTTTGGGGTAAAATAGCGGTTGAAGCTTTTGGAAGGGGAATAGAGGCGGCGACTAAGAGTTTGTGGATTTAAACAGAGGTGCAACGGCTCCAAAAATGCCTCCCCCTAAATATACTCCAAATGCAAGTATTTATAGGTGAAGAAGGGTTCGTGCTGATTTTGAAATTCAAAATCCCTTGGCAGAGAAGGATCACAGGTTGACCTTGGGCATCCAAAAGAGCCGTTCAAGTTTAATAGGCAAAGTGTAGCAGTAGAAATTTCACCAAAATTGCCTAATCTCCTTCTGGTATTGAGAAAAATATAGAAGAAGATATATAGAGAATGGAAAGATTTTTGAAGAAAGAGAGAGAGAGAAACTAGGAAAAAGAGAAAAATTGGGGAAAATGCCAAAGTTTCTGAAAAGAAAAGATTTTGTGAAGGGAGGAGATCTTTCACGTTAAGAGGGCCAAGTGAAACTTTTCAGACAATTCAATAAAGATAATTTGGAAATTTTAACTTATAAGAAGGATCTAGAATATGGGTTATTGGGTTATGGCTAATTGGGTTGGTCTGGACTATTAGAGAGTGGGCTCATGAAAGAGAATGGGGTGGCCGAAATTAGTAGGCTTTTATCTTCTTCATTATAATTACTTAGGCTTCTAACTTTAATAAAATATTTTAATAACTATATTATATAATACTATGTATATTAACATGTAAAATATTCATTACACTAATTTATAAGTATAAAACCCTAATGTTCTTGGAACAAATATTATTAAAGCGTAAAATTAAAAAAATATTACTATTTAACTAAATAAAGGAAAATGATATGCTTTTTTCACAAAAAGGCGATAAGAACGAATAAACGAATTAATGAATGAATAATAATAATAGTAGTAGTAGTAGTAGTAGCAGCAGCAGCAGCAGTAGTAATTAATGAGAATAATAATAACAATCAATAACAACAACAACGATAATAGTATTATTTAATGATGATAACAACAACAATAAAAATAACAAAAACTAACAAGACTAATTATATTTATTTTGGGATAAAAAAAAATAGTAAAATAAGTATTCTTACATTATTCACGATACTAGAAGCTCAAATAAACAATTTGAAAGAAAAGAGGGACAAAGTTGGATGTCAACAGGGGCGAGGTCGATTGGTCTTCGCGGTCGTGTGAGGAGAGTTGCGATCGCGTGGGGTTGGAGAGTGGTGATATGCGATCGCGACAGGGAGTCCGCGATCGCGGTGAAGAAATCAATGGGCATAATTAATTAAACCCTTCCGCGACTTAACCCTTATTTTACACCATTCTTGTACGGGAAAAAGCTTTGGGGACGAATTTTGAAGAGGGAAATTTTTGTTCTTCATAGAGGTAAGTTTTGATCATTAAAAATTGATTATGGGTGATCATAGAGCATAAAACCAGTGTAAATTCATGGTAAGACAGTAGAAAAATGGGATTTTGGGGCTTGAGAATAAGAGACCTTTAGGGCTCGATTTGAGGGGTCAAACGGATTCTGATTTTGGTGTTATTTATTTGAACGGAATCGTGGGAGTATGAAGAACACTTTTCTGTAAAAAATTTTGAGTTTCGGGACGCGAGACCAGGGGTCGGGTTTTGACCAATTTCGGATTTTTGGGTGAATTTTGATATTTTCAATTGAAAATCGTTCCTTAAGCATATATTGATGATAAAAATCTGAACTTGGTAGATTCGGATCACTCGGAGGCCGAATTTAGAGGCAAGGGTATTGCGGAGTAGTGTATTAGCCGGTTTTTGAGGTAAGTAACACTTCCAAACTTGGAACTGAGGGTTCGAAACCCCAAACTATTTGATATATGATGTTAATTAAGGTGACGCACTTGCCAAGTGACGGGTATGTGGGCGTACACCGAATATTTGTAGTCTGGCTTATCCCATGGAAGTGTCTACTGGTTATCTAATATTGATATTGTACTGTGAAGGTAGTAATTACTTTGAACGAAATAGAAAACATACTCCGTATAAATGTTAAGGCTTCACGCCGATGGGTTTAGACCAGAATGGTCGATTATTGCTGTCTTTATCTGTGATTATTGCTTTCATGTACTCAGTCCTGTTATAGTATATGTTTCATGCCTCAGTTTCGTAAGTTGCTAGTTTATTTTATATTATCATTGGTTTGGGTTGCATTGCATATGTTAGAGCATTCTAAGTGAGACTGGAAAGCACTGACTGAGTGAGGCTTGAAGCCTGGTTTTGAGACAGTTATGAGGTCGGACTGCACACCGCAGCGATCCTGAAATCATGCCTTCGTTGGCTTGATATAGCGCTTGGGATGGAAGGAGCCCCTCCGGAGTCGATACACCCTCAGTGAGCGCACAGATATTCCGGAGATGGATTTCTCCATGATTGTTATGTTCCGGAGATGGATTTCTCCGTGGTTATTAAGTTCCGGAGATGGATTTCTCTGTGGGGGTTGGATCAGCCTTTTTCCTCAGTACTTAGTGACTGTGTCACTTGTGTTTATGTAATATCCGGGATGGACTTCCCTGGGCCTGAAGGCCGTATTCTAGTACTGAGTGGACCACCTTATGAGAGCTTGATTAATGAGTACACATCATGCACGATTCTATATGCATTCATGCTAGTATGCAGGGTTACAGACATGTCTTGATACATCGTATTTATTTCCTGATATACTACTATCATGTCCAATTTATATACTGTTGTTTAAATTGTCGGAGGTTTAGTCCGTCACTACCTATCAGCCCGTAGTTTAGTTTCGTTACTACTGAGTTGGTATACTCACGTTACCCCCTGCACCTTGTGTGCAGATCCAGGTACAGAGGAGTTCAACTCTGGTCAAGGAGCACATCAGTTTCATCAGAGTTGACGAGGTAGCAACTGGCAACCGTGATCTCTTCTTCTCTTTCCTTTCTACCTGTCGCGTTTATCTTCAGACTATGTTAGTCATTTCTTTTGATTTTATTTAGTATTAGCAGCTCATGACTGTGTGACACTGGATCCGGGATTTGTAGGATTTGGTCTTTTAAATTTATTAAACTGGTTTACCCAATATTGTTATTGATTTCAGAATTTGTTAAAAATGGGCTTTTTATAGGAATTGTATTTAGTTAAATAAAATGAATGGTTTGCCTGGTTCCACGACACGTACCATCACGACTCCGGAAATGGGTCATGACATGAGAATACCTTGGATGCATAAGCACTCTCTCCATATTACTAGTAGTCATCCATATCAAATCGACACAGTATGAAAAAGGGGAATGAATACAAAATTTTTGACATCATAAAATGGAAAGTGTAAATACAAAAATTGGATTGGGAGTATGACCTTCCTAACATAATACAAAAATATATCCTCTGATAGCAATTTTCTTGCAACTTTATTCCATATGAACAACGAACAAGTCATGGAAATTTCACTTAAAGCAATTTCTGTTATATTTTGAAGTTTAAAATTAAGCACTATTAGAAAAATGATAGATTAAAAATTCTTCTTAAAAATTTCTTGTAATAACAAATCATAAAAATATATGAAAGACTGGAGGAAATTGGTCTCAAATTCCATTAAATTTTCAATATCTGCCTACACCTGCAAAGATTTGTTATAAGAAAGGTAAAATGACGGTAATACCATAAATAATTCGAGTCACATGACATAAGCGACTATGGACCTAAATTTTGAAAGACGTTTGGTACTATGATTTGCAATTTGTACGCTCTAACTTGTTTTGGCAACTTTTCATTTCATCAATAACATTTTTGTTGAAAGATTAATGTCACAGATTCATGTCAAAACCCAAGGAAAAGCCAAATAAAAAGGGGTTTCCCATTAAAATTAATCCAAAACTTTGAAAACACGCTAGGAGTAGAAATGCAACAGGAAGATTAAATTTACTGGACTGAAGAGGCTTTCAAATTGAAGCTGAAGTTGGGGAGAGTCTGCAACAAGAAGAGGGAGAAGAACGCAGAGTCTGCAACAAGAAGGGAGAAAAGAAAGATATTGTGTGTTTTAGGGGTTTTTTACTGAGAGGTAATTTCGAAATTAAGAAAAATTATAAGGGATAAGAATGTAATATCCTTGGTCAAAACAATGTGGCTTTTAAGCCAATTTCGAAAAAGTTACCCAACTTGTTGGTTTTGGATTTTTTTTTAAGCAGATTTTAACTTTTTTAAGCCCTTTTTTGGTTGCCAAACACTATTAAAAGTTTAAAAGTCCTTAAAAGCTGGTTTGACCAGCTTTCAAGCCCATCCAAATATGCTCTTAGTATGTTTCGTACTATATTGACTGCATTTTAATCGTGTTTGAGCTTAATTGCTAGTACTTTCTACTTATTATATGTGTTATGCTGTGCAGGATGTGATTCCGAGTTAAGACGCAATTTTGGAGCTAAAACTGATATATGAGCTTCGAAGTGTGAGTAGAAACTCAAAGTATAAAATCAAGTTCGTGTTTAGAGTTTCAGTACCAAGTTTGAATATCAAAAACTGAAGAAAAATCCGAAGCGTAAAAGATTATACTACAGTGTCACACCGTCTCTGAAATTTTTCAATGCGGCACATGGAGGGCGAATGGCATGCGGCGCCTGTGCAATATAACCACTCAGTTTTCTCACTTCGGTTTAGAGAGTCTAGTTTGGTCCGGGACCATTTCTACTTGGTATAAATACACTCAACATACGTTTTTTCAAGTGATTTTTGACCTACGAAAGATTGAGAGAGCATCGGAGACCTCAAGATACAAGAATTCATCATCCTTCCATGAATTCAATATGCGAGTTTAGATTGTAACGTTGGATTAATATTTTCTTATTCTACAACTTCATCTATGATGATTTCTCCTACTATTAAGGAGTAGATTACCTTAAGGTTTGACATCGTTTAATGACTTGATTATTATTTATGAATTTGATTATTTTTTATTTCCTTTAATTTGTTGGAGGAACTTTAATTCTATTTGTCATTTTATTCATTATCGTGTGTAAGTGAAGGAGGATTATAATATTGAATATTATCAAAACACATGCTTTAATTTATTTTACTGGTTCTTTAAAACAATCAAAAGAGCTTTGTGATTCACTATTTGAATTAAGATTGAGAAATATTCGCGAGGCATTTCTCTTAGACTATTCCTATAAATTACAAGGCTTGGGTTTAATTAAGAGATGGATCTAAGTCAGAAGAACAAAATAATAACCTATTGAATTCGTGAGAATCAATCGGACCTATCACATTGTCAAATCCAGGATAACAATCTTGCACCTATCTTGCCATGACCCTTATTTCTCATATTTATAACAACCCTGATAGGTTATAAGTACCTTCATTTAATGTTTTAATGATCTAACAAACTTATTGTCAAGAACCAGATAAGGAACCTGATTCACTTTTGGTACACATTCTCAAGCGCATGAAAATAACCTGACTCAAGTTGGAAAGAGTTGTCAGAACTTCAGAAATTAAAGAATCAACACAGGGAACAGATGATCTTGGGTTTACCCTGGTGACTGTATTAAGTCAACTCTCCACAGCTGGAAAGTGACTGACTGCACTGCACACGCAAACAGTACATCACAGTGCAACAGTTATTTCCATTGGGAAAGACCTTGTACCATAAAGTGCTTACATCATTCAAGTGATGTCATCAATGTTATATTAATATTAATCTCATAACAAAACATCACTTGAACACTAGAGAATTTACTCAAGCACTCCAAGTGATTGATTATCAAGAACAATGATTCTCCAGTGCATCAAGAACAAAGTACAACGCTGCTAAGGACCAGTTCCCATATCAAGTATTTGTATGTCCTTGGTAGAGTTAAAACTTTGTAATAGTTCTTCATTGTAATTCCTATTTAGCTTGTCTAGAAAAATTGATTAGGAAACTCTTGTAAATCATAAACTTCAGTGTTTGTGTCGTGACTAGAGTTAGTCATGTGGTGAAGTCTTTGTAATAGGTGTATTACATAGTGGCTTGTAATAAGTATATTACAAGTTAGTGAGGGATTAAGTAGTTAATTTCTAGGTTACATAGGTTGTGATCTAAAAGTTGCTCAGTGAAGTTGAAATCCTATAAGTGTAATTCGTGATTTTTAATCCCTTTGAGCTGGAAATTTTCCACGTAAAAGTTCTCAGTGTTATTTACATTCTGTTGTGTGTGCGCGTAATCT
Source organism: Nicotiana knightiana (assembly GCA_005239525.1). Taxonomy (NCBI): domain Eukaryota; kingdom Viridiplantae; phylum Streptophyta; class Magnoliopsida; order Solanales; family Solanaceae; genus Nicotiana; species Nicotiana knightiana. The sequence continues at coordinate 247,326 of ML412231.1, read as the reverse complement.
ATGAAAACTAATAGAGAACCTGGTCTCTATATAGTTTGGTGGATCCTTAAATTCTATCAATTGATATCAGAGCAGGTTCTTTCTATCAGGCTAACACCTAGAAAGGATCCTCATGGCTGCTCCACCAACTTTGAAGAAGGTCAATCTACTTACAGGCCACCTAGATTCAATGGTCAATACTATGGGTGGTGGAAGACTAGAATGCACGAATTCATCATGGCTGAAGACTCTGAGATGTGGGATGTTATCTGTGACAGAATCTTTGTCCCTACCAAGAAGCTTGGAGATCCAACTGTAGCAGTTCTCAATACAAGGAAGGAGTTCAATGATGCTGATTGAAAGGCCATAGAGAAGAATTTTCGTGCAAGGAAAATTCTTGTATGTGTAATAGGTCCTGATGAATATAGCAGGATATCAGTCTGTCAATCAGCAAAAGAAATCTGGGAAGCTTTCTAGACAGCTCACGAGGGAACCACACAGGTGAAGCAATCCAAAATCGACATGCTCACCACTGAATATGAGCTCTTCAGAATGAAGGACAATGAATCCATCCAAGATATGCACACTCGATTCACTTCCATCATCAATGAGCTGCACTCTCTTGGTGAAATCATTCCTAGAAACAAGATCATAAGGAAAATCCTTAGTGTACTTCCTAGCTCTTGGGAAAGTAAAGTAAACGCCATCACTGAGGCGAATGATTTGCAGACACTGACCATGGACAAGATAGTTGGAAATCTGAAGACTTATGAAATGAAGAAGAATGACAGTGAAAGAAGAGAACCAAAAAAGGAAAAGAACCTGGTTCTTAAGATAGAAAGCAATGAATCAAGTGGTGAATACAGTGATATGGCATACCTGACTAGAAGATTTCAGAAAATGGTTCAAAGAAATGGAGGTATTCCAAAAAGGGGCAGTTCTAGCGAGCCAAAAAATTATGACCTTTTTCATAAATGTGGAAAACCAGGATACTTCATCAAGGACTGTCCTCTCCTAAAGTAATATCAATTCAAGCACAAGTTAGACAAAGCATCCAAGAGGAACTAAGTTCCTGACAAAGGCTTCAAGAGAAAGAATGTTGCTGACAATGTTGTAAAGCAAGCTCTTGCTGCATAGGGAGACTCCTTCAGCGAGTCTGAAGATGAAAATTATCATGGTGATAGTTCAATGATGGAAGTTGAAAGTGAAGTAACTGAGTATGACTCAATCTTTGCTTTGATGGCCCAATCTGATGACGATGAAGATGACGACGATGATGAGGTAAATTTTCTTGATGTTTAGAGAAATCTGAAATCTTACTCTCCTAAACTTCTGTCATTAGCAAATCTGTTAATTGATGCTTACTATATTCTTATAAATAATAAAGATTCTTTAAATATGGAACTAGGAGAAGCTGAGCAAACCAGAGATGACCTTGTAGTCGTTGTAGTTGATTTAAAAGAAACAATAGAGAACCTGAAAAATCAAAAAGATGCCTTAACTGAGAAAATTGCTAGCATATAACATGAAAGAGATGATCTAATGGTTGTTTTGGTTGATTTAAAAGAAACCAATGAATGTATTAGTAAAGAAAAAGAATTCTTAATTGAGAAAGTTGCCAATATTGAGCAAGAGAGAGATGATTTAGTAGTGGTGGTAGTAGACTTGAAGGAGACAGTTGAGGAACTTAAAATAGAGAGTAGGCCTAGAAACTCTGAAAAGGGAAAGGAATTTACGAGTGACGCTCACATTAAGCTCGAAAATGAGTTAAATATAGACTAGTATGTGTGTTGAGGTTGAAAGAAACAAAAAACTTCAGGAAGAACTAGGAAGAGTGGAGAGTGATCTTGAAATATCTCTTAAGTGGACCTGGTCCTCTGATGCTATTACTTCCACATATGTTAACAATGGGGGAAACATGCAGGGAATTGGGTTTCAAAGGGAGAAGACTCCCTACAACCCTCATAGCAAGTATGTTACTGTACCCGACAATTAGCTGTGTACCCACTGTGGTAACAATGGGCATCTCAAGGAAAACTACAATGCCGGTGTTCAGTCTCATCAGAAAAATAAAATCTTTGCTGAGAAAGTAACTACTGCTAGAGGACCTTGTCCTTCACATAGAAAACGTTTTTTGCCTGCTTGGACTAAAAGAGCACTCATTCATCCCTTTCCTCACTACAAGGGACCCAAACTTGTTTGGGTTCCTAAATCTAACCCTTGATTTTCTTGTGCAGGGAGTAGTGAAAGGGAGCAACCAACAGTGGTACATGGATAGTGGCTGCTCAAAGCACATGATTGGAAACACAATTGATTTTCTTTCACTGAAAGCACTGCAAAGAGGGAGTATATCCTTTGGAAATGGAAAAAAGGGATACATTCTGGGAGTTTGAAGCATCGGGAAGTCACTCACTCACTCAATTGAGAACGTATAATATGTCAATGGCCTGAAGTATAGTCTCTTGAGTGTCTCCCAAATATGTGACAAGCGAAATAAGGTAGAGTTCTTGTCTAAGATATGCACAGTCACAAACCTTGTGACTGGAGAGGTGGTGCTTGTGGCTAAAAGATACAAAAATATTTATGTTGCTGATTTTGATTCGCAGCAAAGTGGTGATCTGAGTTATTTGAGAGCGGTTGATGATGATGCTGAACTATGGTACAGAAGGCTGAGGCATGCAAGCTTCTCTCTACTAAATAAACTGGTCCAAAAGGACCTGGTTTGTGGTTTGCCCAAGTCAAGATTCAAAGACCACAAAGTGTGTGATGCCTGCACAGGAGGAAAGCATGTCAGATCCTCATTCAAGCCCAAAAAGGATGTTAGCATCTCAAAGACACTTGATCTTCTTCATATGGATCTATGTGGACCAATGAGGGTGCCATGCAGAGGAGGAAAAAGATACATCATAGTGGATGATTACTCCAGGTTCACTTGGACTCTGTTTCTCAGAACCAAGGATGAAACCTTTCAAGTATTTGTGGTCTTTGTGAAGAAGATTCAAGTAAAGATGGGAACAAAAGTGGCTTGCATTAGATTAGATCATGGGATAGAGTTTGATAATGCAAGATTCAATGAATTCTGTATTGAAAATGGCATCACTCACAACTTCTCAGCTCCAAGAACGCCACAGCAAAATGGAGCTGTGGAAAGGAAGAACAGGACTCTTAAGATATGGCATGGACAATGTTGATTGAAAGTGGGATTGCAAAGAATTTCTGGACAGAAGCTATTAATATTGCTTGCTATTTGGTGAACAGGTGCATGATCAGGTCCCTTTTGAACAAAACACCTTATGAGTTACTGAATAGAAGGAAGCCCAAGCTGACTCATTTGAGGACATTTGGCTATAAATGTTATGTCCTCAACAATGGGAAGGATCAACTTGGAAAATTTGATGTCAAGAGTGATGAAGGAATCTTCTTGGGTTACTTATCTCAAAGTATACAAAAAACGAACCCAGTGTGTTGAGAAGAGTGTTCATGTGATCTTTGATGAGTCTCATCTCCCCTCTGAAAAGGATAAGAACAATGATCAAGATGGAGAACCCTTATTGGTTCCAGGTGAAGTTACTGACATGAAAAATGGGAAGGCTGACATGATGAGCCATGTCAAGGAGTTCAGTGAAGATAATACAACCACTTCTCCATTAATTGGAGAAGAACCTAGTTCCACAATCAAAACAATTGAAGTTAAAAACACAGTTATTGATGCAGTTCAAGGTACTCCACTTGCTGTAGAAAGAAGCATCCAAGAAATTCAGTCAGGCATACCCAGTTCCTCTACCAATGAGATACAAGTGCCAAACTGGAAGCACAAAAGTTCACATCATCTTGACAACATAATCACTCCTCTTTATTCAGGAGTTCAAATCAGATCAAAAGCCAGAAATTCACTTGCCTTTTCAACCTTTCTCTCCCAAATAGAACCCAAAAATATCAAGGAATATCTGAAGGATGCAGACTGGATCACAGCTATGCAGGAGGAGCATCAATTTGAGAGAAACAAAGTATGGCACCTGGTTCCTAGACCAGGAGACCAGGTGGATATTTAGGAACAAACTTGATGAGTTTGGGAATACAACAAGAAACAAGGCAAGTCTTGTAGTTCAAGGCTATAATCAGAAAGAAGGAATTGATTATGATGAGAGATTTTCTCCATTCGCTCGAATGGAGGCTATAAAAATTCTCATTGCCTTTGCATCTCATATGGATTTCACACTATTCCAAATGGATGTCAAAAGTGCATTCCTAAATGGCTTCCTCAAAGAAGAAGTTTATGTCAAGCAGCCTCCAGGATTGAATGTCATGAGCATCCTGAACATGTGTTCACATTGGACAAGGCATTGTATGGGTTAAAGCAGGCTCCTCGAGCATGGTATGAAAGGTTGTCAAAGTTTCTTTTAGAAAATGGCTTTACAAGGGGAAAAATTGACAACACCCTTTTTCTGAAGAAACGAGGGAAGAACCTGCTCATTGTTCAAGTATATATGATGACATCATATTTGGAGCCACAACTGACTCTCTGTGTGAAGAGTTTGCAAAACTCATGGGAAGTGAGTTTGAGATGAGCATGATGGGAGAATTGTTTCTTCCTGGGACTTCAAGTAAAGCAATCCACAATGGGAACATTGATAAGCCAGCAGAAGTACATCAAGGAACTTCTGAAAAGATTTGACATGGAAGCATCAAAAGTGATCGACACTCCCATTGCCACAGCTACGCGTCTTAACATGGATGAACCTGGTTCTCTTGTAAATCAAACCATGTATAGAGGCATCATTGGATCACTCTTGTATCTCACTGCAAGCAGACGGGACATTATTTTCAACGTGGGCCTTTGTGGAAGGTTCCAATCAAATCCAAAGGAATCCCATCTGAAGGCTGCTAAAAGAATTTTGAGATATCTTAAAGGGACACAGGACCAGGTTCTCTACTATCCTTCAGGTGACAATTTTGATCTTATTGGGTATGTTGATGCTGATATGCAGGTTATCTAGTGGACAGGAAAAGCACATCTGGAATGTCATATTTTCTGGGTTCCTGCCTTATCTCATGGGGTACAAGAAAGCAAAACTCAGTGTCACTCTCAACATCTGAAGCAGAATATGTAGCAGCTACTTCTTGTTGTGCTCAACTGCTGTGGATCAAACAACAGCTAGAAGACTTTGGGGTGTACACTGATTGTGTACCTCTCTTGTGTGACAATACAAGTGCACTCAACATGGCCAAAAATCAAGTCCAACACAAGAGGACCAAGTACATTGATGTACGTCATAACTTCCTCAGAGACAACGTTGAAAAAAGCTTATTTGTATGGAATTTTGCAGCACTTAAGTTCAAATTGCAGACATCTTTACCAAAGCCCTGAGCAGAGAAAATTTTGAGAGAAATCTCCTGGCACTGGGTTTGATAAAGCCCAACAGAGGACCTGGCTCCCAATATATGTCTATGAAAGTCACATGTAGGTAAAACTAGCTAAAGTATTTTTTGGCCAAGTCTAACTCACTTCTATACCGTTACAGGCAGACATGCATGATGGTTACAGAGCAACTGATGCAGTCCATATCAGTAAAAGGGGTTAAGCTCACTTGCAAGACTTGTCAGGGAACCTGGTTCTCATGACACAGGTTAGTAGTCTCTTATTCTCTCATACACAATTTAAAATTGACAAAAACAATGCAACATCATCAGCTTGTCAGTTTCTTTATGTCGCGTCTTTTCACTCAAAACGTTTCACCTGCCACTGAACGACCCAACTCCCCAAGCACTTGCCACTATTTCAGAATCGGTCCCTCTCTTCCTCATAAATACATCCATCACCATCATAACCTTCACTTCCAAATCTCAAACTTCTTCTTGTCTTCTCTCCTCCCAACTCTTAAAGTCTCTTCAGTAAACTCACACCATGTAAAATCATAACCCCTAGTGTACCTGATGGTAACCCTATTGAGAACTGACTTGTCAAAACTCCGTCAGTCGATTCCTCTCCCACCACCATCTCTAGTCCTAAATGTAGACCGGAGTCTCCTCCACACTCCACTCCTCTTTTTACCGAATCAGATTCTGGTCCTCATCCAAGTCGCGAAGAGTCGGAGAAGCCTGAGAATGCAAGTCTTCCTCCAACTTTGCGGGAAAAGCAAAGTGAATAGGGTAATCAGGGAGATTTGGCTCCAGAGGAAAACCAGGGAAAGTCGTCTCCTGCGATGAAAGTGCCTTCGAGTGACACCCCAATGATCACTCCAGAAAATACTGAGACAACCGTAACATATTGCAATTCTACAGGTATTTCTGCTTCCTCTGTCGCTATTTCTATGGAACCTCAAGAGAGGGAGGAAATAGAGAGCATGTTATCCATCACTTCTGAAGGGGTGGTTGTAGAAGACGATCCAGGGAAGTATGAGTCTTAGGGGGAAGAGCCTCATCTCACAATAGAGGAGGGAGCACTTGCGCCATTTGAACATCCAGCATAGGATGATGCTACTAGGGTTCCACATGATGGACCTGATCCCTCTCCTGAGGACCCATGTCAGGATTCATCACCCTAGATCAGTATTGATACTGCTCTTTCCCCTTACTTTTATGCTGAGCCTTTGAATATGGTAGTGCTGGAGATGAAATTTGAAAATGAAGAGGACCTAGATGACATAGTGATCACTAGTTCATCAGAGTTAGAAGGCCAGTAGAAACTCCAGATCTACCTCCCAAGCGACGCACTTCACGGTTGCAGAAAAAAGAGTCTCTAGGGTCTTCTCGTAAGAAAATCCAGAGGAGTAAAAGGAAGAAAAAGTTAGTCAAGGATGGAAAAGTTGTAGTAAATAAGGATGCTCCTATAGCTGATGTGGATGAGGAAGTTGAAGAGGAACCTAGTTCCTCAACTCGCAGGCCTTTGAGGCAGAATCACACACTCTCTCAATCTAACAAGCAGACTTCTACAAGTGTTGAGAGTCCCTCAACGAGTATTGATTCTACCCCAGTGAAAAGTTGGTAAAGAGTTCTAATGAAAAAGTAAGGAAAGTGGTAGTGCCAAGTTGGATGATGAAGAAGTGGAAGTTTTTGGTGAGCATATGCATGAGAAGTCTGTTGAAAAGGGTCAGTCCAGTTGCAGGTCAGTGAAAATAAAGTTGGTTGATGATGAGGAGCCCGATTCCTCCAAAAAGACAAAAATTTGTGAGATTTCCGAAAAAGAGAAGCTGAGATATCAAAAGGTGTTGTGGGGCCGCACATTTTCCCCTGAGATTATGGAGATGGCTGGGATGAGATAGTTGGTCGAAATATGTGAGTTCCAACAGTTGACCCATCTGTTCAATGTTGATGTGCCAAAGGTGTATGAGGAGGAGGTACGAAGCTTTTATGCAGACCTCTTCACAGTTGAAACTGATCATATTTGTGCCTTGGTGAATGGTGTGGACATAGTGATGGATTCTGCTATGTTGGGAGAAATTCTTAAAGTCCCTTCTGAGGGATTGTCATCCGTTCATGGTGCCTGCACGTCAAATTTCAGAAATGCCATTGTCAAGGAAAGGGAATTACATCAGGGGGAACGAGTGCACAAAAAGGCACTCCTTGCAGTCTATCAGTTAATTTTTGAGATGGTAAACAAGGTCTTGCTTCCCCGTTCTGAGAGGCGATCTATCACTTCAAAGGCTGACTTTGTCCTTATGGAAGCCCTGGAAGGTTTCACAACTATCAATCTGCTTGGAATCATGATTGAACACATGCAAAAGGTGTCAGAGTTTGAGGACGTGAACCATGGACTTCCTTATGGTTTCCTCCTCACAAGGGTGTTCAAGTTATTTAAGGTGACTTTAGGACAGAACAAAGTGGGGACCAAGAAGCAGGCCTTCTCCAAGACTACCCTGGAAGAGTGCTAATGCATCGATAAGGTTGGAGGAGTCAGCAGTACCTCAAATATCTACCAGCTCATTAATAGCCAGAACAGTGCTACCGAGGAGATAAGGAAGTTGAAGGCTAGGAATGCCATTTTGGAGACTCAACTTAGTCAGGCACAAGAGGCACCAGGTTCTACCAGCTTTTCCAATTCAGAGGTTGCCCGACTGACAAAAGAAAATGCTAAGCTCAGGAAATAAGTTGAGTACCTAAAGGAGAAACTGCTCAATGAGAAAATGTCCGCTAATGCCCAGATGGATCTTGTCCTCAAAACCCTTGCCTCCTCTTCCAAGCCATCTTCCTCTAGTGTCCCCTAAGAAATGTCCCCTCGGTAACCAATTTCTAGTGTCTCTCTTTCAAGTTTGTTTTGATGATGTTTGTGTTGGTACTTGTTTTGTTTTTTATTTATTTTGTGGATGGAAACAATGATGTTGCTCCCACTGTAACAGGCCAAAATGTGTTTAATGCAAGTCTTTCCCTTTTTGTTGTTAATGCTACTGCTCTTTTGTCTTTACGTAACGAGCCGACCGATTGTCTTGTGTTCTAGAACCCCGTGCCCTTAAGTGAGACTTTTCGTATTTGATTTTACTGATTTATATCTTGTGGGGATGGGTGGTTCAAGGTTTATAGAAGATTGGGGTGGTATAGGAACACTTAGTTCCTTAAGGTTGGCCTTAAAGGCCAAGTTTGACTTCGGTCAACACTTTTAGTAAACGATCTCGGAATCAAGATTTGAAATCCCCAGTAGGTTTGTATGATGATTTGGGACTTGGGCGTGTGTCCGTAATGGGTTTCGGATGACCCAGGAGCGTTTCAACGCCAAATAGTGAAAAAATGATTCCTTAAGTTCAAAAATTGAGGTTTGGAACGTGTTTTTCTATTATCGAGGTCCGAATAGAATTCTAAAACCGAGAATAGTTCTGCCATGTCACTTATGACTTGCTCGCAAAATTTGGTGTCATTCCGAGTAGTATAGGTATGTTTCGGCGTGTTGAAAGCGATTCAAGAACTTAAAGTTCTTAAGTTGGATTTAGTTGGTTTTGGGGGTATGATTCTTGAATTTAGTGTTGTTTCGGACGTTCTGAAGGATCGAGCGAGTCCCTGTTATGATTTAGAACTTGTTGGTATATTTGGACGGGGTCTCAAGTGGGCTAGGATGCCATTCGAACATCGCGCGAGGCAAACCAAGCTCTAAAAGAGTTGCTGGTGCATCAGATCTGGTGCGACCGCACTTGCGAAGGACCAGCCGTAGGTGCGAGACCGCAGGAGTGGTCAAAGCCTCCCAGGTGTGGCCTTAGAGGGGCTGCCCAATTTCCGTAGGAGCGGGCCTTTTTCCGCAGAAGCGGAGCCGCAGGTGCGGGCTCCGTTCCGCAGGTGCGACCCCGGTCCTTCTTCTCCTCTTCCGCAGGTGCGAGCACTGGCTCGCTAATGCGAGACCGCAGGTGCGGCTCTCGAGCTGCAGGTGAGAAAGTGGATATTATTTAAATGGATATCTAATAAGGTCACCTATCATTATTTAATTTTATTGGTTTTTTCTTAGAAGAATATTCCCAAATAAACCCCTGATATAACTGCTGAATGTGTGTATATATGAGTATCTGAGTCGCATGTATAATTCACGAGCGGGGTAACTCTATTATTTATTTTGACCGCGTCACATGTACGATTTGTGAGTGGGGGTAATAGATGCATCTATGGCTCGTGTCGTTCGACCCTTCGACAGTGCACATTTATTATTTCGTGGGATCGGCCGTACGTTCGCGGCATGTTATGTACTTGGTAATTTTTTAGTATTTTTTTATTGTTTAACTGTTAATTACCCTGGAAAATGAATTAGTAATCTATACGGTAGGGAATTCGACATACAAAGATATCTGTATGGAGATTTGATGTTCCTGCCTTTACTACTTATTCATAAATTGCCATTCTTGCTTAGCCTTATATTTAAACGTATTATTTTGGCCCTAGTAAGTGTCAAGTCGACCTCTCGTCACTACTTTTTTGAGATTAGACTGGATATGTACCCATGCTACGCTTCTGTACTAAATTGTACATGTTCTGAGGTAGGTGCATCTGGGTATCAGTCCGGAGCTCGTCCTTGATTGCACTAGGTTGAGGCTTCACGGTGAGTTGCTTCTCCTGATGACATTCAACAGCACTCTGGAGTCTTTCTCTTGCTATTTCTGTCTATATCCTCTAAGATAGTAGGATAGTCCTCTATTTCTTTTGATTCTACTCTACTAGATGCCTGTAGATTTGTGACACTATTTCCTGGCACACACATTGGTAGACTATTCTTTTGGTGATGTAATTAATTAAATTTCATTTTTGGTCTTCGTAACTTGATTTCCCTGCTATGTGTTATGTTTCATGCGTAGTGGTTAAATTATTTTTGAAATAAGGGAAGGATTTAATAGAAAACAAACTAGATTCCCTAGGTAATTGGGGTTAGCTTGCCTGAAAATGGTGTTGGGCGCCATCGTGACCTGGACTAGGATTTGGGTCATGAAAACATGGTATCAGAGCCCTAGGTTTACGTAGGTCTCACGATTTACGAGCAAACCCGTTATAGTCTTGAGAATTGGTACATATACGTCTGTATTTATCTTCGGGAGGCTACAGGGTGTTACGAAATCGCTCTTTATTCATCTTCTATCATGCAGTTGATGGTATGCTAAATCTCACTCTTCTATTCTCTCGCAGATGTGAGGACGCGCGCAACTGACATTTTGGACCCGGGAGGGGCCGCTATCCCCATCGTCAGGGGCCGTGGTAGAGGTCGGGGGAGGGCACCGAACCGAGGTAGGGGATGAGGGCATCCTAGAGCTATCCCAGTTGCACCGCCAGTGGATCCAGCGGAAGATCCTATCACTGAGGAGCAGGGCGAGGCGCCCGCAGCAGATCCTGTCCCGTTGGACTTCATGATGGCGACGGGGTTTCAGAAGGTCATGGGCCGTATGATGCGGTTCATGGATACTATAACTCAGGTTGGTTTATTTCCAACGGACCCGGACACATCTCAGGCAGGAGGGGGAGCACAGACCCCTACTACCCAGGTTGCAGGACATACGATTCCAGAGGTGCTCCAGCTAGGGCAGTGGTCAGTTTGGCAGGGGCCAGCCTAGTAGGCCTCCATATTCACCACCCCCACCACCTCCTCGAGGTGCTCCAGTGAGGCCTTATTTCAGCGCGATGCCGGAGAGTTCTTATCACCCACCAGCCATTCAGGGTTCCTCCGACGGGTATTCTGGTCATCAGAGATCTTCCAGCTCTTATTTCAGTGCTATGCCAGAGAGTTCATACCGTCCTCAAGCTCTTCAGGGTTCTTCTTCAGGGCAGCAGGCTATGGTACCAAGAGGTTGCTATGAGTGTGGGGATCCAGGTCACGTAAAGAGGACTTGTCCCAGGCTTTGGGACAAGGCAGTGTAGCAGAGTCACCAGCCCGTGGTTACAGCATCGGCGGTCCTTCCACCTAGAGGTGAGGGCAGACTGGTAGAGGTCGTCCTAGAGGTGGAGGCCAGACAGGGGGAGCTCGGCCAGCTCCTACCCATTCAGGTAGAGGTCAGTCATCCGGCGCTCCAGCCAGATTCTATGCTTTCCCGCCCAAACCAGATGCAGTGGCTTCAGATGCCGTGATCACAGGTATTTTTTCGGTATGCGGTAGGGATGCATCGGTATTATTTGATCCAGGGTCCACTTATTCATATGTATCAATCCTATTTGCTCATTTCTTGGATATTCCTCGTGAGTCCTTGGGTACTCCTGTTTATGTGTCCACTCCGGTGGGCGATTATGTGGTTGTGGACCAGATTCATCGGTCCTGTGTGGTTACATTCTGTGGGTTCGATACCAGAGAGGACCTCTTGTTACTTGATATGACTGATTTTGAGGTCATCCTAGGCATGGATTGGTTATCCCCTTATCACACTGTCCTAGATTGCCATGCCAAGACGGTTACTCTAGCCATGTCTGAGTTGCCGAGATTGGAGTGGAGAGGTTCCTCAGTCAGTGCAGCTAGTCGGGTTGTTTCTTTCCTGAAGGCTCGACGTATGGTCAAGAAGGGTTTTTGGATTATATTGGTTATGTGCGGGACACCACCGCCGAGTCTCCGACGATTGATTCAGTGCTAGTAGTTCGAGAGTTTGCTGATGTATTTCCTTCAGACCTTCCAGGCATACCACCGGATCGTGACATTGATTCTTGCATTGACTTAGCTCTAGGTACCCAACCTATATCTATTCCCCCATATTGTATGGCTCCGAAGGAATTAAAGGAATTGAAAGAACATCTTGAGGATTTGTTAGCTAAGGGTTTTATCAGACCGAGTGTATCGCCTTGGGGTGCTCTAGTGTTATTTGTGAAGAAGAAGGATGGGACTATGTGGATGTGTATTGACTACCACCAGTTTAACAAAGTCACCATCAACAACAAGTACCCTTTGCCGCGTATCGATGATTTGTTTGACCAGTTAGAGGGTGCTCGGGTGTTTTCTAAGATTGACTTGAGATCAGGGTACCATCAGCTGAGTATTCGGGACTCGGATGTTCTGAAGACTGTTTTCCGTACGAGATATGGTCATTATGAGTTCCTGGTGATGTCCTTTGGCTTGACTAATTCCCCTGCATCATTTATGGATTTGATGAATAGGGTTTTCATGCCTTATATTGATTCTTTGTCATTGTCATTATTGATGACATTCTGATCTACTCACGTAGCCTGGGGGAGCATGAGCAACATTTGAGAGTTGTGCTCCAGACCTTGCAGGAACAAAAGTTGTACGCTAAGTTCTCCAAGTGTGAGTTCTGGTTAGATTTTGTGGCATTCTTGGGACATGTGGTATCTGGGGAGGGTATCAAGTTGGATCCTAAGAAGGTTGAGGCAGTTTAGAGTTGCCAACGCCCTACCTCAGCGACAGAGATCAGGAGCTTCTTGGGGCTGGCAGGTTATTATCACCGGTTTGTGGAAGGTTTTTCATCCATTGCAGCCCCTCTGACTAGATTGACCCAGAAGGGTGCCCCATTCCGATGGTCCGACGAGTGTGAGGCGAGCTTCCAGAAGCTCAAGACAACCTTGACCACAACACCAGTTCTAGTGTTGCCTTCCGGTTCGGGGATGTATACAGTTTATTGCGACGCTTCACACGTTGGTTTGGGATGTGTATTTATGCAGGAGGGGAAAGTTATTGCATATGCTTCACGTCAGCTGAATGTTCATGAAAATAATTACCCTGTGCACGATTTTGGAGCTGTCGACGATTGTTCATGCTCTTAAGATTTGGAGGCACTACTTGTATGTTGTGGCTTGTGAGGTTTATACAGACCACCGCATTTTGCAGCACTTGTTCAAGCAGAGGGATCTTAATTTGAGGCAGCGTAGATGGCTTGAGTTGCTGAAGGATTATGACATTACTATTCTTTCTCATCCGGGCAAGGCAAATGTGGTTGCAGATGCCTTAAGCAGGAAGGCGGAGAGTATGGGTAGCTTGGCTTTCATTTTAGGAGAGAAGAGACCTCTAGCTTTGGACATTCAGTCCTTGGCTAATCGCCTGGTGAGGTTTGACCTTTCAGAGACAAGCCGAGTTCTTGCACGTGTTGTTGCTCAGTCTTCATTATTGGGGGAGATCAAGGCTCGGCAGTTTGATGATCCGCAAATGGAAGTTCTCCGGGAGACGGTGTTACAGGGTGGTGCCAAGGAGGTTTCCATTGGAGAGGATGATGTTCTAAGACTTCAGGGTCGCTTATGAGTTCCTAATGTTGATGGCCTGAGGGAGAGGATTCTAGATGAGGCACATAGTTCCAGGTATTTTATTCACCCTGGTGCTACGAAGATGTATTATGACCTGAGGCAGCATTACTGGTGGAGGCGGATGAAGAAGGACACAGTGGAGTATGTGGCTAGATGTCTAAATTGCCAACAGGCTAAGTATGAGCACCAGAGGCCAAGAGTCCTACTTCAGCAGATGCCTATACTTGAGTGGAAATGGGAGCGCATCACAATGGACTTTGTAGTTGGGTTGCCTCGGACCTTTTGGAAGGTTGATGCGGTTTGGGTTATTGTGACAGGTTGACCAAGTCGGCACATTTCATTCCAGTGGCTACTACCTATACTTCAGAGAGGTTGGCCCAGATCTACATTCGGGAGATAGTTCGGTTGCACGGTGTGCCTATGTCCATTATATCAGATCGAGGTCCTCAGTTCACCTCGCACTTCTGGAGAGCAGTATAGAGTGAGTTAGGCACCCGGGTAGAGCTCAACCTAGCATTCCATCCTCAGACCGATGGGCAGTCGGAGGGGACAATTCAGATATTGGAGGACATGCTCAGAGCATGTGTGATTGACTTTTGAGGGCAGTGAGACCGATTCTTTCCTTTGGCCGAGTTTTCTTATAATAACAATTATCAGTCCATCATTGAGATGGCTCCATTTGAGTCCTTGTATGGTCGGCGATGTCGTTCTCCCACCGGGTGGTTTGAGCCTGGCGAGGTTAAGTTATATGGCACTGACCTGGTGAAGGATGCCTTGGAGAAAGTAAAGTTGATTCGGGAGAGGCTTCACACAGCACAGTCCAGACAGAAGAGTTACACGGATCATAAGGCGCGTGATGTATCGTTTATGGTCGGCGAGAAGGTTCTGTTGAAAGTCTCGCTGATGAAGGGTATTATGAGGTTTGGAAAGAAGGGCAAGCTGAAGGCAAGGTTTATAGGTCCATTTAAGGTGTTGAGGCGGGTTAGGGAGGTTGCTTATGAGCTCGCTTTACCTCCCAGTTTTTCAGGAGTTCATCCAGTCTTTCATGTGTCCATGCTCCGGAGGTACCACACCGACTTCTCTCACGTGATAGACTTTGGCACCATTCATCTAGATGAGAGATTGGGTTATGAGGAGGATCCAATTGCTATCATTGACAGGCAGGATCGCCAGTTGAGGTCCAAGAGGGTTTCCGCCGTAAAGGTCGAGTGGAGGGGCCAACCAGTCAATGAGGTGACCTGGGAGTCCGAAGAGGACATGCGAAGCAGATATCCACACTCATTCAGCAATCCAGGAATGATTCTAGACCCGTTCGAGGACGAACGTTTGTTTAAGAGGTGGAGAATTTAACGACCCCACCGGTCGTCTTGTGTTCTAGAACCCTGTGCCCCTAACGAGACTTTCCATATTTGCTTTTACTGATTTATAGCTTTCGGGGACGGGTGGTTCGAGGTTTAGAGGAGTTTGGGGTGGTATAGGAACACTTAGTTCCTTAAGGTTAGCCTTAAAGGACAAGTTTGACTTCGGTCAACACTTTTAGTAAACGACCTCAGAATCGAGATTTGAAAGCTCCAGTAGGTTCACATGATGATTTCGGACTTGGGCGTATGTCCGAAACGGGTTTCGGAGGACCCGGGAGTGTTTCAGTGCCAAAGTAAAAAAATGATTCCTTAAGTTCAAAAATTGAGGTTTGGAACGTGTTTTTGTGTTATCGAGTCCCGAATGGAATTCTGAGATCGGGAATAGTTCCGTCATGTCATTTATGACTTGCTCGCAAAATTTGGTGTCATTCCGAGTAGTATAGGTATGTTTCAGCGTGTTGAAAGCGAATTCAAGAACTTAAAGTTCTTAAGTTGGATTTAGTTGGTTTTGGGGTATGATTCTTGAATTTAGTGTTGTTTCAGACCTTCCGAAGGATCGAGCGTCCGTGTTATGATTTAGAACTTGTTGGTATATTTGGACGGGGCCTCGGGTAGGCCCGGATGCCATTTAGACATCGCGCGATGAAAACCAAGCTCTAAAAGCTGCTGGTGCATCAGATCTGGTGCGACCGCAACTGCGAAGGACCAGCCGCAGGTGCGAGACCGCAACAGCGATCGAAGCCTCGCAGGTGCAGCCGGGGCTGCCTGATTTTCGTAGGAGCGGGCCTTTCTCCGCAGAAGCGGAGCCGCAAGTGCGGGCTCTGTTCCGCAGGTGCGACCCCTGGCCTTCTTCTCCTCTTCCGCAGGTGCGAGCACTGGCTCGCAGATGCGAGACCGCAGGTGCGGCCCTCGAGCCGCAGGTGCGAAAGTCCTGGAGGCAGTGAGGTTGTTTTAAATGCGGGACTTAGGCATTTTTAGGCCATTTTTCTTTCATCTTGAACGACTTGGGGAGCTTTCAAATGGGAGATTAGACCTAGCAATTGTGAGGTAAGTAATTCCTACTTAAAAGTGAGTTTAATACTTGAATTTGGGTAGATTAACACACACAAATTAGTAGAAACATGGGTTTAGAGTAAAACCAAGGGTTTGGAGAAAAAATAATATTTAACAAAGAAACTTGTTATGAAATCATGCAAAAACCATATAATATCGATCCTTAGGTTATGGGTGACGATTTCCCTTGAAAATTTCCGGAATCCGAGCGTGTGGGCCCGGGGGCACATTTAGGATTTTTGCAAAATAGGTTGGGGTAACTATTTAAATTGGAGAATTGTGGACTTTCGAACATAGATTGATTTATTTATATAATGTTTGCCTAGTTTCAAGATCTTGGGCGACGAATTTGGAGATTCGGGCGCATTCTTGACCCGGGAAGTAGGCTTGAAACGAGGTAAGTCAACTTTCTAACCTTGTAAGAGGAATTGTCCCCGTAGGTGAAATAACGAATTATATGCTACTATTTTTGGGGGGCTACGCACGGACGAAGTGACGAGAGTCTGTGCGTAGCTACTATTATGTTTATTTCAGGGGAGTTTAGGATCCACAAGCATGCTCTATGTGTCGTATCTTGTAATCTTAATGTTAAATTTAGAATTTCTTGGCATCATCGAATTATTTAAATGGATATCTAAGAAGGTCACCTATCATTATTTAATTTTATTGGGTTTTCCTTGGAAGAATATTCCCAAATAAACCCCTGATATAACTGCTGAATGTGTGTATATATGAGTATCTGAGTCGCCTGTATAATTCACAAGCGGGTAACACTATTATTTATTTGACCGCGTCGCATGTACGATTTGCAAGCGGGGGTAATAGATGCATCTATGGTTCATGTCGTTCGATCCTTCGGCAGTGCACGTTTATTATTTCGTGGGATCGGCCGTACGTTCGCGGCATGTTATGTACTTGCTAATTGTTTAGGATTTCTTTGGTTGTTTAACTGTTAATTACCTTGGAAAATGATTTAGAAATCTGTACGGTAGGGAATTCGACATACAAAGATATCTATAGGGAGATTTGATGTTCCTGCCTTTACTACTTATTCATAAATTGCCATTCTTGCTTAGCCTTATATTTAAATGTATTATTTTGGCCCTAGTAAGTGTCAAGTCGACCCCTCGTCACTACTTCTTCGAGATTAGACTGGATACTTACTGGGCACATATTGTTTATGTACTCATGCTACGCTTCTGTGCTTAATTGTACATGTTTTGAGGCAGGTACATCTGGGTATCAGTCCGGAGCTCGTCCTTGATTGCACTAGGTTGAGGCTTCATGGTGAGCTGCTTCTCCTGATGACATTCATCAGCACTCTGAAGTCTTCCTTTTGTTATTTATGTCTATATCCTCTCAGACAGTAGGATATTCCTCTATTTCTTTTGATTCTACTCTACTAGATGCATGTAGACTTGTGATACTAGTTCCTGACACACACATTAGTAGACTATTCTTTTGGTGATGTAATTAATTAAAGTTGACTTTTGGTCTTCGTAACTTGATAGACATACTATGTGTTATGTTCCATGCGTAGTGGTTAAATTATTATTGAAATAAGGGAAGGATTTAATAGAAAACAAACTAGATTCCTAGATAATTGGGGTTGGCTTGCCTGAACACAGTGTTGGGCGCCATCGCGACCTGGACTAGGATTTGGGTCGTGACACTCTATTTTCTATCATGTTTGTGTGCACACAAGTGGCATGAGTTAACCACACTAGACTTCTTTATGTTTTTTGCTTGTTCTGTTTTTTTAATGATGCCAAAAGGGGGAAGTACAAATTCATGGGGACCTCTGTGAGGTTTCTGGTACATTATCTGGTTTTTGTGTTTCTTTGATTTTCAATTTTAAGTTTGTCATCATCAAAAGGGAGAAATTGAGAGGTTATAAGTACCTTTGTTTTATGTTTTGATGATCTAACAAACTTATTGTCAAGAACCAGATAAGGAATCTGATTCACTTTTGGTACACATTCTCAAGCGCATGAAAACAACCTGACTATAGCTGGAAAGAGTTGTCAGAACTTCAGAAGTTAAAGAATCAACACAGGGAACATATGATCTTGGGTTCCCCTGGTGACTGTACTAAGTCAACTCTCCTCAGCTGGAAAGTGACTGACTGCACTGCACACACAAATAGTACAACACAGTGCAACAGCCATTTCCATTAGGAAGGACCTTGTACCATAAAGTGCTTACATCATTTAAGTGATGTCATCAATGTTATATTAATATTAATCCCATAACAAAACATCATTTGAACACTAGAGAATTTACTCAAGCATTCCAAGTGATTGATTATCAAGAACAACGATTCTCCAGTGCATCAAGAACAAAGTACAATACTGCTACGGGCCAATTCTCATATCAAGTCTTTGTATGTCCTTAATAAAGTTGTAACTTTGTAATAGTTCTTCATTGTAATTCCTATTTATCTTGTCTAGAAGCATTGATTAGGAAACTCTTCTAAATCGTAAACTTCAATGTTTGTGTCGTGACTAGAGTTAGTCATGTGGTGAAGTCTTTGTAATATGTGTATTACAAGTTAGTGAGAGATTGAGTAGTTAATTTCTAGGTTACATAGGTTGTAATCTAAAAGTTGCTCAGTAGTGAAGTTGAAATCCTACAAGTGTAAGTCGTGATTTTTAATCCCGTTGAGCTGGGAATTTTCCACTTAAAAGTTCTGAGTGTTATTTACATTCTGTTGTGTGTGCGTAATCTGTGAAAACTAATAGAGAACTTGGTCTCTATATAGTTTGGTGGACCCTCAAATTCTATCAAACCTGTTTAGCTCAACTCCGTAGCTTTTCTGTGATCGGATTTGCCAATCATAATTTTAGTTTAATAAAATATAGTTATAAGTAATCATTCAAAATTGAAGTGTTGATCATCCTGGATAGTATATAAGCCAGACATTACTTTAATATTATTTAATTAAACCCCTATGATGATGATAAATAATTTATATTATCTTTAACTAGTGAACTTAATTTTAATATAGTAGTTAGTGGGTGATCAATCAAGTTCTAATTCTAGAAGGGTCAAAGTGCTTGGTTATAACTATAACACTGATGGTTTACTTTTTACTAATTAAGCCGACCTCAAACCAAAAATAGAGAAAGAGAATTCAACTATACTGAGATTAACAATGTGTTGTTTGGATGGATTTAAAGATTGGTTAGCTCCACATATTGTTCCGTGGGTGCTAATCTCTACAGTAGACTGTAGATTTCCGTTATGCATGTATTTGATGTGAGTTGAATAGTTTATTTAATTTGTTGTATATTTTATGTTATGTTCTGGATTATGCTGAGCATTATGAAAAGGGATTTTAAGCAGTAACTAGTAAGCATGCTTGTTGTGTTGAATTATTTATAAGGTTATGTAACGAGTTTAGATTGGACATATTAAGTTGATTCGATTAGTGAGATAAACTAACCCACTACGTGCCGGTTTTTCGATGCGACATAAATCAGGTAAAGTAGTTGAAGTAAACCAAACTTTTGATAGCAACTGATTCAACAAACAGAAAGGAAATTACAAACTTGAAGGAAATTGAAAATCTGCAAACAAACAGAAGGGTAAGAGATGAGAAGGGATTACACCAAGAATGGGGAGGAGGCAGAGAAATTAAAGATCTGCAACATTAGACATTAACGATACCACTACTGATACTAAACATCAGGAGTGAGCGTTCGGACAGTTCAGATTGAATATGCAATTGCGGTTTGGATTTTTTGTTTTCGGATTGAAGAAATTACAATCCAAACAATTTTAGATTGGATCGGATTATTTAAGTTCGGTTTCGGATTAATCGGATTTGATTTCTCAAATTTTCGGTTCTGGCTTTTAAGCCTATAAGTTGAGCTTATAGAAAACACTCGACATAAAAATAATTTGAATGAAGTAGAAAGATGGTAATCGAAAGATGCTTTAGTTATTGATATCTTCTCGACTTTATATAATGCCTCTTCAAGAAAAAAAAGGTCTCGAATATGCAATACATCACACTGATTCAAATTATACTATTATAAATTAAAAGATTAACTGGGAAAGGTGAGCTAGAAATTCAATCTTTAATCAACTTCGGCCTCGACTCTTTAGTGTTTACAAACGCACGTATGGTGTGGCTATGTGAGTGAGACCTGAGAGAAAAGAAAAACCTTAGACCAAACACTTACTTAAATAAATATGGGTAGAAAAGTATTGTTGACGAGTTCTGTAAGAAGACGGGAAAAGACTATGATAAAAAAAATAAAAAATCATTGGGATTGCATGAAAGGTGAATGGACACTTTTTAAGCTGTTGATGAGAGAGGAGACAGGTTTAGGATGGGATGCCACAAAAAATACGATTATGGCAGATGATGATTGGTGGGAGAGAAAAATTAAGGTACATCTCTCACATTATTATATGTGTAATTTTTATATTTTTCATTGTTAATTTTATCGGTTTGATTAAAGTAGTTTTGATTTTCTCTTTTTACAGGAGAATGCAAAATATAAGAAATTTAGGAACAAAGATCTTTCGCTCATATGGTTTTGCTACGATGCACTGTTTGCTGATGTTGTTGCCACGGGAGAAAGAGCACGTGCAGCAAATCAAGAACAATCATCCGGCATTGGACTTAATCTTGATGAAGAAGGAATAAACGTTATTGATGATTGTGACAAAGAACACTTTACTCATCTTAATGATGAAATGAGCGATGAAAGTGATGATCTACGGAATATAAATTCTGTTATGTTTTTAGAGCCATCAATAAAAAGACAAAAATCAACTGATGGTGTTAGCACCAGCAGTCAACTAAGAAAGAGTAAGAAAAGAACAGTTGCAACATTAATAAAAGAGGATATACACTCTCTCATAGAGTTTATGTACAAAAGCACTGCTACATCTCCTGCAGTTGATGAGACATCCATCAAGAAGTGTATTGGCATGTTAGAACAAATTCCTGATATTCTAGCTGGGAGTGAAATTTACAGTTTTACTATGAATATGTTCCGCAAGAAAAATAACCGACAGATATTTTTAGGGATGCCTACTGATGAAACTCGCAAGTCTAGGTTGGAGTTTAACTATCAGTTATACCTCAAGAAAAATGATAATGTATCATTGTGGTTGAGTATTTATATTATTTCGTGTTCTAATATTGTAATTGTGTGTGTAAACGTTATTATGGTATTATGTGTAAACTTTATATATTGCTTCTTGTTTAGACGTTGTGATTGTATCATTAAACTTTTATTGAATTAAAGCTTCTGTTTGTTGAGCTTCTATTGTTAAGCTTCGGTTAAGCTTACTATTGTTAAGCTTCCCTTTACTTTATGTTTGTAAAGCTTCAGTTAAGGTTATGTTTAGAAAGCTTCAGTTAACTTTATGTTTTTATTTTCAGTAAAATGGAGAGTTCGAACTCTAGTGACATAGTAGATCCTTATCCAAGTTATTCATCAGATGATGAAGATGAAGAAGAACTGGAGTAAATACAGAGGGAGCAAGATGAGAAGGAATAGACGGCTTTATGTCAAATAGCAGGTAAATTAATTTTGATGTATTACGAAAAATACCTATGCAAGGAACCTTGTCGTACATCTAGTCGCTCTGGAAATGTATTTATTCAAGAGATATTAAGAGGAAATGAGACTCGTTGTTATAAAAAATTTCGATTGAGGAAGTCGATGTTTGTTGATCTATCGAATGACTTAACTGAAAAGTATGGGCTTAAACCCAACGTGGAATGTCTATACACGAGATGTTACACATGTTCTTGATGACCTGTGCATATGGAGCTGGAAATCGATTGATACAGGAAATCTTTCAACATTCGGGAGAAAAAATTCATAGACACTTTCATAGTGTTTTAAAGGCCATTTGTGAGCTTGCAAGAGATATAATGTCACGACCCAAAATCTATTAAGGTCGTGATGGCGCCGGACACCATCGTCAGGCAAGCCAATCATTAACTAGTTGAAATAAATTCCTGTTTTAACATTTTTGAAATCATTACCTTTAACTTATTACGTAATAACTAAACAAAAATTCATTAAGTAAATACGACAGTTTAGTATTCCATTTTTATAATATACATCCCATACACATCCCAGAACCCGGTGTCACAAGTGCATGAGCAAACTCTAAGAATTTCACAAATACTACAAAGCTTGTCCGAAATACAAATTGGACAAGGAATTTAAAATCAAAATAAATACGGTATGAGAGAGACTCCATCAGCTGCGGATCGCCTCCGGATGATGCAGCTCGCCTAAGTCTCCAAATTAGCCACATCCCTATGAAAGTACCTATGCAATAAAAATGCACAGCAAGTGTAGCATGAGTACGAAAAGAACATGTACTCAGTAAGTATCCCGCCTAACTTCAGAGAGGTAGTGACGAGATGTCGATTTGACACTTGCTAGAATTCAATTTAGTATAATCAAGTCAGACACTAAACATGAATGTCATGGGCAATTTATTAAAATCAGGAATAAATAATACCAACCCTTTCACATTTAACACTTTAAATCTTCGTCATTTCAATAATGAATAATCAAACATGGATGATTTAATAAAATAACAAATAATCAACGGGAAAGAACAACTTCTTCCAAAAATTTTATAACTTTAAATCTCTGTCATTTCAGTCGACAAATTAAATCATAATCAGGGATAAGAAACATCAGACTTATTTCACATTTTACACATCAATTCTTCTTTTTCTTAACTAGTCATTACAAACTTCCTTAGGCCGATAAACATGTATAAATCACAGGAAATACGCAGCATTTATCATGCGCAAGCAATGCCGAGGGTCGAACGGCGCGGGCCAACAATAATAAATTGTGCACTGCGAGGTCGAACGGCTCGAACCATAGATGCATCTATTTTTCCCGCTCGCAAATCGGTCATGCGACGCGGTCAACATATGAAAAATAAGGCTAATATGATCGCGAATCATACATGTGACTCAGGTGCTCATATGTACACATAATAAATCCGCATTTTTATCAAGAAAGCAGTTACTCAGGAAAGTGGTAAAATAATTCTTAAGGGAACACGAAAAATAGCATTTAAATCTTTATTTTGAAACTCATTTGCCAAGTTTAATAATATTCAATAATATAACCTTATCAGGAATACAATTATCCACGAAGGAGTCAATTCTCTTTCTAGATGATTAAGAAAATGAACTCTAGTCTTCTTAGGTATTCAATTACTATTTCGATCATATTAGCGGTCTAATATCACTGGCAAGATCACAAGTACAACAGATAAGGCATGCTAGTGGGTCCTAGACTACCCGGACATAAGCATATTAGTAGCTACACACGGACTCCTGTCACCTCGTGTGTACGTAGCCCCTGCAAGTAATAGCATGTATTCATTTAGTTCACCTGTGGGGATAATTCCCCCTCACAAAGTTAGAAAGGAGACTTACCTCGCTCCGAAATTCCATAACCGACTCCCAAGCCCTTCCGACAATTCCAATTGATGCACAACGCTCCAAAACTAACCAAATGAAAATATACTCTAATATTTGTTAACAATTCAAATTATATAAACTCCTATCTCCACTCCAGGAATTGACCAAAATGTCCTCGGGCCCACGTGCCCGGAATTCGAAATTTCTCAAAGATAAATTCTACCCATAGCTTTACTAGTTCAAATATACAATTTACTCAAACATCCATGCCCAATTCGTGGCTAAAATCCAAATTACCAAATTTTCTAGGTTATCTTAAAAATTCCCAATTTTTTCACAATTTTTCATGTTTTAATCCATGCATATACCTTGTATTTAACTTGAGATGAGTGAGAATAACTTACCTTGTGATCCTTGACAAAAACCCCTCCTTGAAGCTCCCCACAATCGCCCATGCCAAGTGAAATAATGAAGAAATGGCCAAGAAATCCCGTTTTAAAAACAATCTGCCCAGCCTCATTTCCGCACCTGCGATTCCACATGTTCCACCAAACTCCCGCACATGCGGCGTCCCCACCTCCAGTCAAAACTCACACATGCGCCCCATTTTCCGCATCTGCGCCTTCGCAGGTGCGGAAATTACATCGCACTTGTGCTCCCAGTGAAGACACCAAAATCTCGCACATGCGGCGCCAAAGCCGCACTTGCGGCCAAAGCCTCGCAGGTTCGATCGCACCAGACACCAGCAACTTCAGCTTTTTCTCAACTTTAAATATTGATTCGTTAACCACCCGGAATCCACCCGAGGCCCCTGGGACCCCGTCCAATTATACCAACCTGTTCCAAAACATAATGTGGACCTGCTCGAGTCCTCAAATCACATCAAATAACATCAAAACAATGGATCGCAACTCAATTCAATCTTTATGAACTTAGAGATTTCAAACTTCCACCTCCGATGCCGAAACCTATAAAATCACGTCTAATTGACCCCAAATTTCTCACATAAGTCATATTTGAAATTACGGACCTGCTCCAACTTCCGGAATCACATTCCGACCCCGATATCAAATTTTCCACTTTCGGTCGGATTTCTCAAAAACCTTCAAATTTATATATTTAGCCAAATGACTTCAAAATAACCTACGGACATCCAAATTCACTTTCGATCGTGCTCCCAACTCTAGAATTACCATACGGAGCTATTCTCAGACTCGGAATCCTCAACGGACATCAACATCACCGAAATGTGCTTCTAGCCAAACTTAGGAATTTCTTCTAAAATGCTATCTTCCATAATATAAGCCGAAACGCTCCCGGGTTATCCAAAGCCTGTTCCGGACATACGCCCAAGTTTGAAATCATTATATGAACATGCAGGAACCTTCAAATCCTAATTCGGAGGTCGTTTACTCAAAATTCTAATCTTAGTCAATTTCTCCAACTTAAGGCTTCTAAAATGAGAATTTTCTTTCCAATTTGACTCCGAACTTTCCGAAATTCAATTCCGATCACACCTACAAGTCATAATACCTAAAATGGAGTTGCTCATAACTTCAAACCGCTGAACGACGCGCTAGAGTTCAAAACGACCGGTCGGGTCGTTACATATAATTAGACCACGTCAAAATTAAAATGATGGTGCAGGAGCTCACAAGTCATGTAATGGTCAATATCTCCCTTTCTTTAGAGTAAGAAATATTTTTACATAATTCTTTTTTATTAAACTTATAACTTAAATTTTATAAGTATTACTAACTTAAGTTAAATGTTTACTTGTAAATGTGTTTAGGATTGTATTGGAGCACTTGATGGCACACATGTTAAAACAAGATTACTACAAGGTCAAGAGATACCATATATTAGCGTAAAGGTTATCCGACTCAAAATATTCTTGTTGTCATAGATTTTAATATGTGTTTTACATTTGCATGGGCTGGGTGAGAAGGAGCAGTGTCGTATATTTGGTGAAGCCCTTCATAGACCAGAACTCAACTTTCCACGTCCAATTGAAAATAAGTATTATCTAGTTGATGCAGGATATCCGCATATGAAGGAATATATGTCACCATACAAAGGAGATAATATGAGATATCACCTAGCACAATTCCGCCGCGGTGCAATAAGACAATTGCGAGAACCAAGAAGGCGAATTGAAAATTTTAACTAATTGCATTCTTCTTGTAGAAATATTGTAGAGCGCACATTTGGGGTTTGGAAAGCAAGATGGTTTATTTTGCGAGACATGCCTTTCTATCACATTGACACTCAAAGAGACATCGTACTTGCTACTATGGCCATTCATAACTATATTAGAAAGAAATTCAATATGGATGATGCATTCCGAGCAGCTGAGAATAAGAGATATGTTCCATCTGTTGATCCTGATGTTGGTACATCTTTGAGAGTTAATAACAATATAAATGCAGAAAATATGAAAGAGTAAAGTGATCTTGTTTGTATGGCTCTTCACGATTTGATTGCTAATGAAATTTGTGAAGCTTGATACTTGTAGTTGAATGAATCTTTTAAAACACTAATATTTGTTATTTTACATTCCAATTGAAAAATGTTATTTTGTTTCGTTCTCTTGAAATATGCATGTAATTTGTGAATCTTGATACTTGTAGTTGTATGAATCTTTTAAAACACTAATATTTATTATTTTACATTCCAATTGAGAAATGTTATTCTGTTTCGTTCTCTTGAAATATGCATATAATTTGCGAAGCTTGATACTTGTAGTTGTATGAATCTTTTAAAACACTAATATTTATTATTTTACATTCCAATTGAGAAATGTTATTTTGTTTCGTTCTCTTGAAATATGCATATAATTTGCGAAGATTGATACTTGTAGTTGTATGAATCTTTTAAAATACTAATATTTATTATTTTACATTCCAATTGAGAAATGTTATTTTGTTTTGTTCTCTTGAAATATGCATATAATTTGTGAATCTTGATACTTGTAGTTATATGAATCTTTTAAAATACTAATATTTATTATTTTACAATCCAATGGAATGTTATTGTAACGACCCGGTCGGTCGTTACGTAGAACTTGCATTATAATTACTGTTATTCTCTTGTCATAGGTTAGTTATACTATTTATGATGTGTTAGTGTTGGTAGGCTCGGAATCGGAATGGTTGTAGTGAGAATTTAGCCACTTAGTCTTTAAGAATAGCCTTAAAGTGGGAGAAGTCAACTGAGAGTTGACTTACTGGTAAACGACCTCGGAATGCGAATTTTATGGCTCGGATTTTGTTAGGTGATTTGGGACTTAGAAGTGTGTTCGGAATAATTTTGTGATCTCCGGTGTAGAATTAGGCTTGAATTGGCGAAAGTTAGTTTTTGGTGATGTCCGGTCGGCAGTGAAAAACAGGTTATCGGGGTCGGAATGGAATTCTGGAAGTTGGAACAGGTTCGTAATGTTATTTTGGATATGTTTGCAAAATTTCAAGTCAAACGGATGTGTTTTGGATAGTTCCGGCATCGTTGGTGGATTTTAGAAATTTCAAAATTCTTAGGCTTGAATCCGACGTGATTTTGGTGTTTTTGCATTGGTTTTGGTGTTCCGAGGGCCCAACTAAGTTTGAATGAGGTTATGGGATGTGTTGGTAGGTTTGGTTGGGGTCCCGGGGGCCTCGGGGGTGTTTCGGGAGGTGAACGGACCAAGTTTGGGTGTAAGAAAGTGGCAGTTTTGTAGGTGTTTTCAGTTACTGGTTTTATCCTATGCGATCGCGGGGAATAGTATGTGATCGCATAGGCTAGTTGTGAGGCAGCAGGTTTTGTTCTATGCGATCTCCTCCGTGGGACCGTGATCGCGTGGGTGAGGGAAGTGAGAGTTGTGCGATCGCGTGGGCTCTTGTGCGAACGCATAGGGTGTGGGCGCGTGGGCTGCGCTGGGTGAGCTAATGATGTGCGAACGCGGGTCCTGGGCTGCGATCGCGTGGGGGAGTGTGGTCAGTGCTATGCGATCGCTTTGCTCCTCACGCGAACGCACTGAGTAAGTCCCAAAAATCTGGGCAGTGTATTTAAATAGCCCATCCGCAACCATAACCCACTTTTCCACCATTTTTGAACAGGAAGAAGCTTTTGAGGCGATTTTTAAGAGAGGAAATCATTGTTCTTCATTGAGGTAAGGATTTTGGACCCTAAAACTCGATTATATGTGATTAAGGATCAAATTATCATCGTTTAATTTATGAAAATTTGTAGAAAAAGATGGAATTAGGGCTTGAGATTATGAGACCTTTAGGGGATGATTTGAGGGGTCAAACGAACTCCGATTTTAGATTTCTTTATATGTACGGACTTGTGAGCTGATGAAGAAAATTTTTGTATAAAATTCTTCGAGTTACAAGACACGGGCTCGGGGGTCGGGTTCTTACATAGTCTATTGTGATGCTTCTAGAATTGGTTTGGGAGCGGTATTGATGCAGGACGGTAGGGTAATTGCCTACGCGTCTAGACAGTTGAAGGTGCACGAGAAGAATTATCAAGTGCACGATCTTGAGTTAGCTGCCATCGTTCATGCCTTGAAGATTTGGGGGCATTATTTGTATGGAGTTCAATGTGAGATTTTCACTGATCATCGTAGTTTGCAGTATCTGCTGAGGCAGAAGGACTTGAATTTGCGTCAGAGGATATGGTTAGAGCTTCTCAAGGATTATGACCTCACTATTTTGTATCATACGGGGAAGGCCAATGTAGTGGTCGATGCTTTGAGTCGCAGGGCCGAGAGTTTGGGGAGTCTAGCTTACCTTTCAGCAGCAGAACAAACTTTAGCACTTGATGTTCAGGCTTTAGCGGGTCAGTTGGTGATATTTGATTTGTCAGACCCTCCGTAGGTATTAGCTACCATGGCTTCCCAGTCTTCTCTTTATGATCATATTAGAGCTCGGCAGTATGATGATCCGCATTTCTTAGTACGTCAGGACAGGGTCCGTCGAGGTGATGCCAGGGATGTGACTATTGGTGATGACGGTGTTATGAGGATGCAGGGTCGTATTTGCGTGCCCAATGTGGATGGGCTTCAAGAGTTGATATTAGTAGAGGCCCACAGCTCGCGGTAGTCCATCCATCCGGGTGCCGCGAAGATGTATCAGGATCTGAGACAGCAGTATTGGTGGAGGCGAATGAAGAGAAATATTGTTGAGTATGTAGCACGGTGTCTCAACTGCCAGCAGGTCAAGTATGAGCACCAGAGACCAGGAGGATTACTTCGGAGGTTAGATATTCCAGAGTGAAAGTGGGAGCGGATCACTATGGACTTCGTAGTTGGGCTTCCACGGACTTCGAAGGGTTTTGATGCTATTTGGGTCATTTTGGATAGATTGACTAAGTCTGCGCACTTCATTCCTGTTAGTACTACTTATACTTCAGAGCGGTTAGCTGGTATGTACATCAGGGAGATTGTCCGATATCATGGGGCTCCAGTTTCTATCATTTCTGACAGAGGTACTCAGTTCACATCTTAGTTTTGGAGGGTCGTGCAGAGAGGTATGGGTACTCAGGTAGAGTTGAGCACAGCATTTCATCCTCAACCTGACGGGTAGTCAGAGTGGACTATTTAGATTTTAGAGGACATGTTGCAGGCCTGTGTGATTGATTTTGGTGGCTCATGCGATCCGTTTCTGCCACTAACGGAGTTTGCATATAATAATAGCTACCAGTCCAGTATTCAGATGGCCCTGTACGAGGCTTTATATGGTAGGAGGTGTAGATCTCCGGTTGGTTGGTTCGAGCCCCAGTGAGGCTAGGCTATTGGGCACAGATTTGATTCAGATGCGTTAGATAAGGTGAAGTTGATTCAGGAGAGACTTCGAATGGCGTAGTCTAGGCAGAAGAGTTATGCGGACTGGAAGGTCCGGGATGTGTCTTTTATGGAAGGTGATAAGGTACTGCTGAAGGTATCACCCATGAAGGGTGTTATGAGGTTCGTAAAGAGGGGAAAGTTGAGTCCACTGTTTATCGGTCTTTCTGAGGTACTTCAGAAGGTTGGAGAGGTGGCTTATAGACTTGCCTTGCTACCCAGCCTATCGAGTTTTCATCTGATATTTCGAGTGTCGATGCTCAGGAAATATGTTGGTGACCCGTCTCATGTGTTAGACTTCAGCACAGTCCAGCTCGAGGGTGATATGTCATATGAGGTAGAGCCAGTAGAAATTTTGAATCGTCAAGTCAGAAAGTTGAGGTCCAAGAATATAGCTTCAGTTAAGGTACAGTGGATAGGTCAGCCAGTGGAGGATTCTACTTGGGAAACCGAGCGGGAGATGCAGAGCAGATATCCTCACTTGTTTGAGACTCCAGGTATGTTTCTAGACCCGTTCGAGGACGAATGTTTGTTTAAGAGGGGGAGAATGTAACGACCCGGTCGATCGTTACGTAGAACTTGCATTATAATTACTGTTATTGCCTAATCATAGGTTGGTTATACTGTTTATGATGTGTTAGTGTTTGTAGGCTCGGAATCGGAATGGTTGTAGTGAGAATTTAGTCACTTAGTCTTTAAGAATAGCCTTAAAGTGGGAGAAGTCAATTGAGAGTTGACGTATTGGTAAAGGACCTTGGAATATGGATTTTATGGCTCGGATAGCTTCGTTAGGTGATTTGGGACTTAGGAGTGTGTTCGGAAATTTTTTTGATGTCCGGTGTAAAATTAGGCTTGAATTGGCGAAAGTTAGTTTTTGGTGATGTCCGGTCGGCAATGGAAAATAGGCTATCGGGATCGGAATGGAATTCTGGAAGTTGGAACAAGATCGTAATGTTATTTTGGATATGTCTACAAAATTTCAAGTCAATCGGATGTGTTTTGGATAGTTCCGGCATCGTTGGTGGATTTTAGAAATTTCAAAGTTCTTAGACTTGAATCCGACGTGATTTTGGTGTTTTGCATTATTTTTGGTGTTCCAAGGGCCCAAATAAGTTTGAATAAGGTTATGGGATGTGTTGGTAGGTTTGGTTGGCGTCCCGGGGGCCTCAGGGGTGTTTCGGGAGGTGAACGGACCAAGTTTGGGTGTAAGAAAGTGGCAGTTTTGCTGGTGTTTTCAGGTACTGGTTTTCTTCAATGCGATCGAGGGGAATAGTATGTGATTGCATAGGCTAGTTGTGAGGCATCAGGTTTTGTTCTATGCGGTATCCTTCGTGGGCCCGCGATCACATGGATGAGGGAAGTGAGAGCAGTGTGATCGCGTGGGCTGTTGTGCGAACGCATAGGGTGTGGGCGTGTGGGCTGGGCTGGGTGAGCTAATGTTGTGCGAATGCGGGGCCTGGGCTGCGATCACGTGCGGGAGCGTGGTCTGTGCTATGCGATCGCATTGCTCCTCACGCGAACGCACTGAGTAAGTCCCAAAAATCTGGGCAGTGTATTTAAATAGCCCATCCGCAACCATAATCCACTTTTCCACCATTTTTGAACGGGAATAAGCTTTTGAGGCGATTTTTAAGAGAGGAAATCATTGTTCTTCATTGAGGTAAGGATTTTGGACCCTAAAACTCGATTATATGTGATTAAGGATCAAATTATCATCGTTTAATTTATGAAAATCAGTAGAAAAATATGGAATTAGGGCTTGAGATTATGAGACTTTTAGGGGATGATTTGAGGGGTCAAACGAACTCCGATTTTAGATTTCTTTATATGTACGGACTCATGAGATGATGAAGAAAATTTTGGTATAAAATTTGTCGAGTTCGGAGACACAGGCCCGGGGGTCGGGTTTTGGCTAATTTCGGGTTTTGTGCTAAAATTGGTATTTTTTTAATTGGAATTCATTCCCTTAGCATAATTTGATGAGAAAGATATGATCTTTATAGATTTGGAGCACTCGGAAGTTGATTCGAGAGGCAAACGGGTTGCAGAGTAGCTTTTCGGGCAAGTTTGAGGTAAGTAATGTCTTTAAATCCTATCTTGAGGGTATGAAACCCCGGACTTTACATCCTTTCACGGATTTGGAGTGATGCACACACGGATTTGTACGAATTGGAAATTTGGAAAATGTATCTTTTTAGGCAACTATTGAGTTGCGAAACCGCTTTTTAAAGCATATGGTTATTACTATTACTATGTTTTGTTATACTTGGGCTGTAAGCCATGTTTGGGGCCTAGTGTCGATCTATTTTAACCCCTTGAGAGCTATTTTACTGATATTCCTCGCTTTGAAACTATGATTTTACACTCAGTCTTTCTTGTGAAATTATTGACACTCTTATTTGATAATATTACTATTTCTTGAAATGAGATACTATTTTAGGTCGAGAACCCTGTTTTATTTATGGCCCGAATGGTATGCTGAGAGTGTCTGACTGAGTGAGGCCGAGGGCCAATATTGTGAGGAGGTTATAATATGATAGAGAGTCCGAGTGTCTGAGAGTGATTGATGCCACGATTTGGATTTTTTATAGCGCTTGGGTTGTAGGAGCCCCTCCGGAGTCTGTACACACACCCCGTGAGCGCAGGTACCTACTGAGTGCGAGTGATGAGTGATTGAAAGGCATGAGTGACAGTGAGGTTTCCCGCGGGGCTGATACTGAGTGATGGTGTGGTGCTGAGGGAAATTGTTACGAGTGATGATTATGGCCCGAGGGGCAGTTTTATGATGATATTTTACTGAGTTTTGACTATGATTTACTTCATTTTTCAAACTGATATTACTAAGAGTTTTACTGAGATGTATTGAAAATATACTTGTTTCAAAAGGATTTTATGGAAACTGGTTTTCGAACTTATGTATACTGTATTGAGACTTGATGTTTTATTGTTTTGTGGATTGGTGTTTTTGTGATGTGTGTTCATATACTTCAGACTGTGATTTATCTTCATTACTACTGAGTTGGCGTACTCATTATTACTCCCTGCACCCCTGTGTGCAAATCCCGGTACTGGTTCGGAGCAGTAGTCATCCGAGCTCGTTGTCATCAGCGTTTGGGATTTCGAGGTAGCTGTCCAGCGTCCGCAGTTTCTCCACTTCCCTTCTTTATTTAGTACTTAGTATTTGATTCATAGACATTATTATGACATTTTCAGAGTTAGTTTATTTCTTAGATGCTCGTGATCGGTTGACTTCAGTCTTGGGGAATTTGTTTAGACGGTTAGATTATAATTGAGGCGTAAAGACTTAAAGAAATTATTTTATATATGTTTACTGATTATTATTGATTTTTGAAATATTATAATAGATCAAATGTGTAGTTATGTGATGGGTGGCTAGCCTAGTTCCACGATAGGCGCCATCACGACCTGTTAGGATTTGGGGTCGTGACAAGTTGGTATTAGAGCTCTAGGTTACATAGGACTCAACAATCATGAGCAGGTTTAGTAGAGTCTTGCGGATCGGTATGGAGACGTCTGTACTTATCTTCGAGAGGCTACAGAACTCTTAGGAAAAATCTCATTTTCTTGAACTCTTTCGTGCCATTCTATTGGTTCTTGAAATCTAAACTACTGTTGTTTCATTCTCTCACAGATGGTGAGGACACACACTACCGATCAGGGTGACCAGACACCAGCCAGACCCACAAAGGTTCGAGACCGTGGTGGAGTTAGGAGACTAGCCCGCGCAACAGCCGGGACAGTACCACAGGATACCCCTGTCATTTAGGATCAGGTTCTCGCCGAGGGTGCTCCAACGGGATAGGCTCAGGCACCGGCAGTGCCTATTGTTATTCCGGGTCTTCAGGAGACCTTGTCTAAGATATTGACGATGTGTACCAGTTTGGCTGAGGCAGTTGCTATGTCTACTACTGCCACTGCAGCTCAGGCTGGGGGAGGCGTTCAGACTCCAGCTGCCCGGACACCTAAGCAAGTTGTACAGGGTATTCAGGCACCGGGGGTAGTCCAAGCCCAGCCGGTTGCCACAGTTCAGGACTATGTGGTTCCATCTATGCCCGAGGATGAGCAGCGTAGGCTGGAGAGGTTCAGTAGACTTCACCCTCCGACTTTCAGCGGCACAGAGGGTGAGGATGCCCAAGGTTTTCTGGATAAATGCCAGAGGATACTACGTACTTCGGGTATTTTGGAGACCAGTGGGGTCTCGTTTGCTACATTTCAATTTGTTGGTGTTGCTTTCACTTGGTGGGAGGAATTTTAGAGGCGTAGGCCGGTTGGTTCAGCACCACTCACCTGGCAACTGTTCTCCACGATATTTTTGGAGAAGTATGTCCCTCAGTCCCACATAGAGGAGCAGCGCAGGAAGTTTGAGCAGCTGTGCTGGGGAGAGTTGTTAGTTACTCAGTACGAGATGAGGTTTTCCGAGTTGGCTAGACATGCTTCTGAGTTAGTCCCTACTGATAGGGAGATGATCATGAGATTTGTAGATGGTCTCACATATCAGCTTCAGATTTTGATGACTAGGGAGAGAGTGTCTGGAGCTACATTTGAGCAGGTAGTTGACATTGCTCGGGACATTGAGTCGGTTCGTAGGCAGGAGCGTGAGGAGAGGGAGGCCAAGAGGCCTCAGGGATCAGGTAGTTTCAGTGGTGCCCCTTTTAGAGGACAGTTTCAGCACGGCAGAGGTCGTCCATTTAGACCTTCACAGCCATCTCGCCCAGCTTACAGTGGTACATCTTCGGGGTAGGGTCCCTATAGTTCTCATCAGGGACGTTCATCTTTTAGTGCCCTTCCAGCTCAGAGTTCCTCCAGAGCATCCTCATATCAGGGTTCTTCTATGCATGTTTCATCCGATGGTTATCATGGTGGCAGAAGTTCTCATCAGTCTCTATCTCCAGCTGCAGGCGGTTGTTTTGAGTGTGGAGAGTTCGAACATGGGTGAAGGGAGTGTCCTCGTTGTCCTGGTAGTTCATCTCAGCAGAGGGTTCAGCCCTCGACTTCAGCCCCAGTCACTTCACCACCTACCCAAGCAGCCAGGGGTGGCGCTCAGGCAGCTAAAGGCCGCCCTAGAGGGGGAGGTCGAGCAGGTGAGGCCAGCCACGTATTTATGCACTTCCATCCAGGCCGGATGCCATAGCCTCCGATGTAGTGATTGCAGGTATGGTCTCACTCTGTTACCGAGATGATTTGGCTTTATTTGACCCTGGTTCTACATATTCCTATGTTTCTTCATTTTTTGCCCATTTTCTGGATATGCCCCATGAGTCTTTAGTTACCGATGTTCATGTGTTGACTCCGGTGGGCGATACTGTTGTTGTGGACCGTGTGTATCGGTCGTGTGTGATATCTGTTGGGGGTCTGGAGACCCGAGTGGACCTACTGTTACTCAGTATGGTCATTTTTTATGTGATTATGGGCATGGATTGGTTATCCCCATGTCATGTTATTCTTGATTGTCACACTAAGACCGTGACCCTAGCTATGCCCGGAGTTCCAAGAGTTCAGTGGAGAGGGTCTATAGAACATGTGCCTAGTAGAGTGATTTCTTATTTGAAGGCTCAGCGTATGGTTGAGAAAGGGTGTGAGTCTTATCTTTCTTTGTGAGGGATGTGAGTAGTGAGACTCCTTCTGTTGATTCTGTTCCTGTGGTCCGTGATTTTCCGGACGTATTTCCTGCAGACTTTCCAGGCATGCCACCTGACAGGGATATTGATTTTGGTATTGACCTAGTGCCAGACACCCAGCCTATCTCTATTCTACCTTACCGTATGGCACTAGTGGAGTTGAAAGAATTGAAAGAGCAGCTTCAAGAACTCCTAGATAAGGGGTTCATTCGGCCTAGTCTGTCACCTTGGGGTGCACCGGTGTTGTTTTGGAAAAAGAAAGATGGCTCCATGCTCATGTGTATTGATTATAGACGGCTGAATAAGGCGGTGAAGAACCGGTATCCGTTGCCCCATATTGATGACTTGTTTGACCAGCTTCAGGGAGATAGAGTGTTCTCCAAGATTGACTTGAGATCTGGGTATCATCAGTTGAAGATTCAGGATTCTGACATTCCGAAGACTGCTTTCAGGACCAGATATGGTCATTATGAGTTCCTGGTTATGTCATTTGGGTTGACCAATGCCCCAGCTGTGTTCATGCAATTGATGAACAACATGTTTCAGCCTTACCTTGATTCTATCGTCATTGTGTTCATTGATGACATCCTGGTTTATTCTCGCAGCCAGGAAGAGCATGCTCATCATTTGAGAGTTGTGTTACAGAGGTTGAAAGAGGAGAAGCTTTATGCAGAATTTTCCAAGTGTGAATTTTGGCTTGGTTCAGTAGCTTTCTTGGGTCACGTGGTGTCTAGTGAGGGTATTTAGGTTGATCCGAAGAAGATAGAGGCGGTGCAGAGTTGGCCCAGACCGTCCTTGGCTACAGATTAGGAGTTTCCTTAGTTTGGCGGGATATTACCGTTGCTTTGTGGCAGGATTCTCTTCTATTGCTTCGCCTTTGACCAGATTGACCCAGAAGGGTGCTCCATTCAGATGGTCTGATGAGTGTGAGGAGAGCTTTCATAAGCTCAAGTCAGCATTGACCACAGCTCCGGTATTAGTTTTGCCTACTAGTTCGAGTTCTTACATAGTCTATTGTGATGCTTCTAGCATTTGTTTGGGAACGGTATTGATGCAGGATGGTAGGGTAATTGACTACGTGTCTAGACAGTTGAAGGTGCATGAGAAGAATTATCCAGTGCACGATCTTGAGTTAGCTGCCATTGTTCATGCCTTGAAGATTTGGCGGCATTATTTGTATGGAGTGCAGTGTGAGATTTTCACTGATCATCGTAGTTTGCAGTATCTGCTGAGGTAGAAGGACTTGAATTTGCGTCAGAGGAGATGGTTAGGGCTTCTCAAGGATTATGAACTCACTATTTTGTATCATCCGGGGAAGGTCAATGTAGTGGACGATGCTTTGAGTCGCAGGGCCGAGAGTTTGGGGAGTCTAGCTTACCTTTCAACAGCAGAACAACCTTTAGAACTTGATGTTCAGGCTTTAGCAAGTCAGTTGGTGAGATTGGATTTGTCAGACCCTCCGCGGGTATTAGCTACCATGGCTTCCCGGTCTTCTCTTTATGATCATATTAGAGCTCGGCAGTATGATGATCCGCATTTCTTAGTACTTCAGGACAGAGTCCGTCGAGGTGATTCCAGGGATGTGACTATTGGTGATGACGGTGTTATGAGGATGCAGGGTCATATTTGCGTGCCCAATGTGGATGGGCTTCGAGAGTTGATATTAGTAGAGGCCCACAGCTCGCGGTATTCCATCCATCCGGGTGCCGCGAAGATGTATCAGGATCTGAGACATCAGTATTGGTGGAGGCGGATGAAGAGAGATATTTTTGAGTATGTAGCACGATGTCTCAACTGCCAGCAGGTCAAGTATGAGCACCAGAGACCAGGAGGATTACTTTGGAGGTTAGATATTCCAAAGTGGAAGTGGGAGCGGACCACTATGGACTTCGTAGTTGGGCTTCCACGGACTTCGAAGGGTTTTGATTCTATTTGGGTCATTTTGGATAGATTGACCAAGTCTGCGCACTTCATTCCTGTTGGTACTACTTATACTTTAGAGCGGTTAGCTGGTATGTACATCAGGGAGATTGTCCAATATCATGGGGTTCCAGTTTCTATCATTTCTGACAGAGGTACTCATTTCACATCTTAGTTTGGGAGGGTCGTGCAGAGAGGTATGGGTACTCAGGTAGAGTTGAGCACAGCATTTCATCTTCAAAATGACGGGCAGTCGGAGAGGACTATTCAGGTTTTAGAGGACATGTTGCGGGCCTGTGTGGTTGATTTTGGTGGCTCATGGGATCAGTTTTTGCCACTAGCGGAGTTTGCATATAATAATAGCTAC
Source organism: Nicotiana knightiana (assembly GCA_005239525.1). Lineage (NCBI taxonomy): Eukaryota > Viridiplantae > Streptophyta > Magnoliopsida > Solanales > Solanaceae > Nicotiana > Nicotiana knightiana. The sequence goes on along the minus strand of ML412231.1, from coordinate 210,128 downwards.
CAGTCCAGGATTCAGATGGCCCCGTACGAGGCTTTATATGGTAGGAGGTGTAGATCTCCGGTTGGTTGGTTCGAGCCCAGTGAAGCTAGACTATTGGGCACAGATTTGATTCAGGATGCGTTAGAGAAGGTGAAGTTGATTCAGGAGAGACTTCGCACGGCGCAGTCTAGGCAGAAGAGTGATGCGGACCAGAAGGTCCGGGATGTGTCTTTTATGGAAGGTGATAAGGTACTGCTGAAGGTATCACCCATGAAGGGTGTTATGATGTTCGGAAAGAGGGGAAAGCTGAGTCCACTGTTTATCGGTCTTTTTGAGGTACTTCAGAAGGTTGGAGAGGTGGATTATAGACTTGCCTTGCTACCCACCCTATCAAGTATTCATCTGATATTTCATGTGTCGATGCTTAGGAAATATGTTGGTGACCCGTCTCATGTGTTAGACTTCAGCACAGTCCAGCTCGAGGGTGATATGTCATGTGAGGTAGAGCCAGTAGAAATTTTGGATCGTCAAGTCAGAAAGTTGAGGTCCAAGAATATAGCTTCAGTTAAGGTATAGTGGAGAGGTCAGCCAATGGAGGAGGCTACTTGGGAGACCGAGTGGGAGATGCAGAGCAGATATCCTCACTTGTTTGAGACTCCAGGTATGTTTCTAGACCCGCTCGAAGACGAACGTTTGTTTAAGAGGGAGAGAATGTAACGACCCGGTCGATCATTACGTAGAACTTTCATTATAATTACTGTTATTGCCTTGTCATAGGTTGGTTATACTGTTTATGATGTGTTAGTGTTGGTAGGATTGGAATCGGAATGGTTGTAGTAAGAATTTAGTCACTTAGTCTTTAAGAATAGCCTTAGAGTGGGAGAAGTCAACTGAGAGTTGACTTATTGGTAAACGACCTCGGAATGCGGATTTTATGGCTCGGATAGCTTCATTAGGTTATTTGGGACTTAGGAGTGTGTTCGGAATAATTTTGTGATGTCCGGTGTAGAATTAGGCTTGAAATGGCGAAAGTTAGTTTTTGGTGATGTCCGGTCGGCAGTGAAAAATAGGCTATCAGGGTCGGAATGGAATTCTGGAAGTTGGAACATGATCGTAATGTTATTTTGGATATGTCTGCAAAATTTCAAGTCAATCGGATGTGTTTTGGATAGTTCCGGCATCGTTGGTGGATTTTAGAAATTTCAAAGTTCTTAGGCTTGAATCCGACGTGATTTTGGTGTTTTTGCATTGCTTTTTGTGTTCCGAGGGCCTGACTAAGTTTGAATGAGGTTATGGGATGTGTTGGTTGGTTTGGTTGGGGTCCCGGGGGCCTCGGGGGTGTTTCGGGAGGTGAACGGACCAAGTTTGGGTGTAAGAAAGTGGCAGTTTTGCTGGTATTTTCAGGTAGTGTTTTCTCCTAGGCGATCGAGGGGAATAGTATGCAATCGCATAGGCTAGTTGTGAGGCAGCAGGTTTTGTTCTATGTGGTTTCCTTCGTGGGCGCGAGATCGCATGGGTGAGGGAAGTGAGTGCAGTGTGATCGCGTGGGATGTTGTGCGAACGCATAGGGTATGGGCGTGTGGGCTGGGCTGGGTGAGCTAATGTTGTGCGAATGCGGGGCCTGGGCTGCGATCGCGTGGGGGAGCGTGGTCAGTGCTATGCGATCACGTTGCTCCACATGCGAACGCACTGAGTAAGTCCCAAAACTCTTGGCAGTGTATTTAAATAGCCCATCTGCAACCATAACCCACTTTTCCACCATTTGAACGGGAAGAAGCTTTTGAGGCGATTTTTAAAAGAGAAAATCATTGTTCTTCATTGAGGTAAAGATTTTGGACCCTAAAACTCGATTATATGTGATTAAGGATCAAATTATCATCGTTTAATTTATGGAAATCAGTAGAAAAGATGGAATTAGGGCTTGAGATTATGAGACCTTTAGGGGACGATTTGAGGGGTCAAACAAACTCCGATTTTAGAGTTCTTTATATGTACGGACTCATGAGATGATGAAGAAAATTTTGGTATAAAATTTGTCGAGTTTTGAGACACGGGCCCGGGGGTTGGGTTTTAGCTAATTTCGGGTTTTGTGCTAAAATTGGTATTTTTCAATTGGAATTCATTCCCTTAGCATAATTTGATGAGATAGATATGATCTTTATAGATTTGGAGCATTCGAAAGTTGATTCGAGAGGCAAGCGGGTTGCAGAGTAGCTTTTCGGGCTAGTTTGAGGTAAGTAATGTCTTTAAATCCTGTCTTGAGGGTATGAAACCCCGGACTTTACATCCTTTCACGGATTTGGAGTGACGCACACACGGATTTGCACGAATTGGAAATTTGGAAAATGTATCTTTTTAGGCAACTATTGAGTTAAGAAACCGCTTTTAAAGCATATGGTTATTAGTATTACTATGTTTTGTTATACTTGGGATGTAAGCCATGTTTGGGGCCTAGTACCGATCTATTTTAACCCCTTGAGGGCTATTTTACTGATATTCCTCTCTTTGAAACTATGATTTTACACTTAGTCTTTCTTGTGAAATTGTTGACACTCTTATTTTATAATATTACTATTTCTTGAAATGAGATACTATTTAGGTCGAGAACCCTGTTTTATTTATGGCCCGAATGGCATGCTGAGAGTGTCTGACTGAGTGAGGCCGAGGGACAGTATTTTGAGGATGTTATGGTATGAGAGAGAGGTCGAGTGCCTGAGAGTGATTGATGCCACTATTTGGCTTTTTTTATAGCGCTTGGGTTGTAGGAGCCCCTTCAGAGTCTGTACACACCCCCAGTGAGCGCAGGTACCTACTGAGTGCGAGTGATGAGTGATTGGGAGGCATGAGTGACAGTGAGGTTGCCCGCGGAGCTGATACTGAGTGATGGTGTGGTGCTGAGGGAAATTGTTATGAGTGATGATTATGGCTCGAGGGGAAGTTTTATGATGATATTTTACTGAATTTTGACTATGATTTACTTCATTTTTCAAATTGATATTACTGAGAGTTTTATTGAGATATATTGAAAATATACTTGTTTCAAAAGGATTTTATGGAAACTGATTTTCGAACTTATGTATACTGTATTGAGACTTGATGTTTTACTGTTTTGTGGATTGGTATTTTTGTGATGTGTGTTCATATACTTCAGACTATGATTTATTTTCATTACTACTGAGTTGGCATACTCATCATTACTTCCTGTACCCCTGTGTGCAGATCCAGGTACTGGTTCGGAGTAGTAGTCGTCCGAGCTCGTTGTCATCAGCGTTTGGGATTTCGAGGTAGTTGTCCAGCGTCCGCAGCTTCTCCACTTCCATTCTTCATTTAGTACTTAGTATTGGATTCATAGACATATTATGACATTTGCAGAGTTAGTTTATTTCTTAGATGCTCGTGATCGGTTGACTCCAGTCTTGGGGGATTTGTTTAGACTGTTAGATTATTATTGAGGCGTAAAGACTTAAAGAAATTATTTATACTTTGTTTGCTGATTATTATTGATTTTTGAAATATTATAATAGATCAAATGTGTAGTTATATGACGGTGGCTAGCCTAATTCCACGATAGGCGTCATCACGACCTGTTAGGATTTGGTGTCGTGACAATTATTTTGTTTCGTTCTCTTCAAATATGCATATAATTAAGTGGTTGAAAATAGAACGATTGAAATTAAAGAATAGTAAGACTTGATTTATTGAAATTAAAGAGTTGTAAGACTTGATTTCAACATAGATATTCAATTCGAACTATAATAACAGTGAGTTAAGATCCAAAGTTAGATCACTGTCATGTGTGATTTGCGTCATGCAGCTCAACTGTTCGGGATTCAAAAATCAATGTTCTGAAAATTTGAAGCATTGATTTTATATTCTGAATCTTTATTAGTTAGAGGAACAAATTATTTTTCTTTCCTCTTTTGTACAAACTAAAAATGAGCGTTCAAGAATTATATTTGTAAAAACTATCTTAAGTAATCATTTAAATTGAAATTAAATTAAAATATAAATTATTTTTTATTTGCATTAATTATATGAATCAAAGATATTGTAGTAATCAGTTCCTTTATAATGTTAACAGCTTTAAGGATATTTCTGTCTTTTTAACAGAAAAAAGTTCTTACCCACACTTGTTTACCAAACACTTCAACAGTTTTTTTTAAGTTCAGCACTTTTATCCGAACATATAACTGCTTATTTATAAAATAAGTTTCAGCACTTAAAAACTGCTTTTAAAAATGTGAGTTTCTGACCTACCATCAGGTCCTGTGCCCCGCAACTTGTAGCGATAAGCTAGGAAACTTTTGAGGGTGAGCATTATATTTCTTGAATATGAAAGACATTTAACGTGCATCATCCCATCAATTCCTAGTGTACCATTTTGAGCTTTAAGTACTTTTCTTTGGTCACGCCCATAATTCTAGGCACTAGCCTATTCTAGTTGCATGTTTAGTCCGGAACTAAAATGTGGTTATTTTTTACACAAAGAACCCAAATAAGTGGGGAAAAAAATAGAACAAAAGTATATATAACGCTCAAAAACTGGGCGCTACAAAAATTGGGCGCTATACAAAACTCTGTCGTTAATGTATGGCGCCCAGTTTTTGGGTGTTATACTGCAAAAACTGACAATGTCAGGTATAGCGCCCAAAAACTGGACGCTATACCCATTTTTTTAAACCCACTTCGTCCTCTTCTTCAAGACCGTCCCCCTCCCCAATATTTTAACCTTGCACCATTTTTTTTACTCTCATTTCTGGTCCCCTCCCCCCCACACCCTGCCCCACGCCCATTTTTTTAAAAAATTGTGGGCCCTCGTCACACAAAAGGTGTAGAACGTAGGTCCCACTTCCGAGTAGAGCTTCGTATTATTGTGGGTTCACACTTCCAGGGTCAAATTTTCAATCGATTTGCTTTCCGAAAACACTAAATCGAGGTATTTCAGTTTATTTTATGTTGAAACATTTATAACAATGCATATTAGTTGATTTGAATGTGTTCTATTTCGTTTTATATTTTTTTTTGCGAAACTAGTATGTTAAATTTATCCGGACTTAATATTAGTGTTTTATAAAAAAATATAAATTTGTCTGTTAATATCCAGATTTATATATATGTGTTTTCATGCTGTTTTGTGTTTTATTTGAGATTAAATGTATTTGTTGTTTATGTTTAATTTAGATTATTTTTTAGCGTAGTAAAATGTAGACCTTTTTAGCGTAGTAAAATGTAGACCCTTTTAGGGTAGTAAAATGTAGAGCCTTGTGGCGTAGTAAAGTGTAGTATTTTAGCGTAGAATTTCTTTAGTTTAATTATCTTATACTGGTAGTTAAAAATACAAACTTTGTACAATTAAGTTATTAATTATACAAACACACAAAATTATAAAACAAACACACAAAATTATAAAAATATTGAATTTGACACACATAATTATTAGTGTTAGTTTGGTGCCACTGGGCCTCAAAATATCGAGCCCGGAACCCATAGGTATATATATATATATATATATATATATATATATATATATATATATATATATATTATAAAAATTTAAATTATAAAATATCGAGCCTGGAACCCATAGGTATAAATATTGTATAACTCTAAAAATTGTGTATCTCAAAAAATTATTATTTAATTTACAGATTAAACATACAATTAATGTTGTTTTAATATACAGTTGACGACACGGGCGCGCCCATACATCCCGGCCCTCGGTCGTTTGATCTATTAGTCCTACAGGGCCAGCATAGATCCGATTTTATATGGGACGGACAGTTACTGACGCAGACTTTTCGCGCTAGGAGAGTGGATGACTTGTGGGACTTTTTTTGAGGGATAGAGTTATACATCCCCGTGTAGTCCAGTACCTAGAGGAGTTGGAATTTTATAGGATTATAGAGATCGGTCGGATACAGCTCGACTGGGCTTTGATCACGGTGTTGATTGAGCGGTGGCGGCCGGAGACGCACATTTTCCACCTGCCCATCGGCGAGGCCACCATCACGCTGCAGGACGCTGAGGTTTTATATGACCTGTCCGCTGATGGCTTGCCCGTTTTACTGCCTATGGCCATGAGATATTATTCGCGAGCGGATTATTGGGATATGCTGCACAGGCTCACGAGCTTCATGCCACAGGAAGAGACTGTATCATCTGGGGCCAGTTGTATGCAGTTGACCCCTATTAGAGAGTACCTGGAGCAGATCCACGAGACTATCACTGCCGAGTCAGCGGAGGAGGATATTGTACGATATACGAGGCTGTTGTTGCTTCTTCTATTTGGGGGGGTCTTGTTCCCGAACACTTCGGGGAACCTAGTGAGCCTCCATTTTCTTCATCATATTGACCGGTTCGAGGATACAGCCATTTACAGCTAGGGTGGTGTTGTCCTCGCATACTTGTACAAGCAGATGTGTCGGGCTTACATGGGCACACAAAGAGATGTTTGTGGCTTTCTACCGCTTCTACAGGTGACAACATATTCAAATAATATGTTCATTAGTTACAACTTTACCTAGTTAGAATTAATCATATACCTTACGTCAATTTTGTATGTTAGGTTTGGGCCTGGGAGCGATTTCTGCAGTTTCAGCCACCTCTACCACAGCTACCTGCTATTGTAGCACCTCCGTTTCTCCCTCTAGCCAGGAGGTGGGTTCTCCGTTATACACTTGCACGAGAGTATGATGCCCATCATAATCTCCCCCTCTGCAGGGATGTGTTGGATCTGCTGGAGAGCGCACAAGTGAATATCTACCTAAACTTACCTGGTATAGATTAACTTAGTGTTGCGCATACTCACGGTTTGTGTTCTTATTTGATAGTTCATCTGGACACCGTACAATGAGGAGTTGATCGGTACCCTTCCAGCTTATTGCTCGTCCGGCCGACATATTTGGAGGACTTCTGTCCCGCTCATATGCCTCGCTATTGTCGAGCATAATGCCTCCGAGCGGGTTCCTCGATGATGTCGCATTAACCAAAAATAGGTTGCCTCGTCTTCTTGCCTGATAGATTCCATGTGCCTCCGGAATTTATGTTGTTGGTGGTCTATTGCTTCCATCCACATCAAATTGTGTAGATCCTTGTTGGGATATGCCTTCTGGAAATTGGCCTTTAAGTGCCTCACACAGTAACGGTGGTATGCATAAGGTTCTTGCCATGCAGGCAAGTTCTCCACAGAACTTAAGATACCACTGTGCCGATCAGATATTAGACAAATACCAGAACGCTGTTTGACAACGTGCTCTTTCAAGTGGTTCAAAAACAGTGTCCACGTCTCTCTGCTTTCATTGACACAAACAGTAAAAGCTATAGGAAATATTTGTCCATTAGCATCTACTACCACGGCTATCAATAGCTTGATATCATACTTTCCATAGACATGAGTGTCGTCTATGGATATTACGGGCCGGCAATGCAAAAATCCATCAATTGCTGTTTTAAACGCCCACAACACGTAATTGAATATATATTCTGGTTTTCCCGGACTCCGCTCAAGCTTCCATTCAACAACCGTCCCGGGGTTAAAGTGTTGCAGTGCGGCCATGTACTTTGGCAGAGATGCAAATGACTTATCCCAATTACCATAGACAATTTCAAACGCTCGTTTGCGCCCGAGAAATGCCTTTCTTTTCGTAATAGTATGGCCATATTCCTGGTGGACTGATGTAATGTACTCTTTGATTTTATACCTTATGGATGCTTCGAGGTGCGGAATAAGTACAAGAGAAATCAAGTCAATATCCAAGTTGAAGTGATTCCCGTTGAATGTGTCCATTTCGTATGTGTGGGTGAGAATGTATTTACCCACTTTCCACAGACCTGTCTTCTTCTTGGTCGCAGGCAACATCCAATGACATGACCAAAACCACCTGCGGCAAACAGCCTTGTATACCAACGAACTTGACTCTCACAANAAGTTGAAGTGATTCCCGTTGAATGTGTCCATTTCGCATGTGTGGGTGGGAATGTATTTACCCACTTTCCACAGGCCTGTCTTCTTCTTGGTCGCACGCAACATCCAATTACATGGCCAAAACCACCTGCGGCAAACAACCTTGTATACCAACGGACTTGACTCCCATACCTGCATCTCACGACACTCTTTTACGTTGTGCATTTTACAAGCCCTGCTTACGCGCGCTTTATCAGGAAAAAGCATGCCCTTTGCAAGCACCGTTGGTCTAGACTCATCCCACATTGCTGTCCGAATTTCATCAAAATCCCTTGTGAGAGCTTCCACATCCGGCATGCTTGGCAAGTTATTAATGTAAGGAATATCTCTTGAATGAAATGGCACTTCGGACTCGTACACTCTTCGTCTAGGGGGGGAGGGGTTGGAGCATACTCTCTCTTCAAATCAGGTCCTTCCTCCTCATCCTCATGAGGAAAGGATGTCTCGTCTCCGGATTCATCGGCATTGTTGTCGTAATCACTGTTCTCTTTCTCGCTCCGTGCATCTGTCAGATCCCGATTTAATACGTCGTTTTCGGGCAATTGAGTGAGTACTAGTGGTTCAACTTGCTGGTTTTCACTGCACAACCAACAAAAATATAAGCTACTGAAATTAATAAATACTTTNTAATCACTGTTCTCTTCCTCACTCTGTGCATCTGCCAGATCCCGATTTAATACGTCATTTTCGGGCAATTGAGTGAGTACGGGTGGTTCAACTTGCTGGTTTTCACTGCACAACCAACAAAAATATAAGCTACTGAAATTAATAAATACTTTCCATATAGCTATATCACTTCACTTACAAGTCGTAATGTGATGAAATTTTATGATGGACGTTTTCAATTAGGTGATGACTACCGGATGGACCACTTGTAAAATTCATATCCGGCCGATACCCCCTATTAAATATATGAGCGTTAATACAAATTCAATACACCAAAAATGTACATAATTAACACAAATGAAAATTGAAGTTTACTACTCGTCTTGTGAATTATGGAAAGCATGATAGAAATTATTTTCTCGCTGCTCATTCGTCGGCAGTGATAAGTTTAAATCAAGGAAAACTCTTTCATCTGGAACCTGTCCGGCAAAAACTGCTCCAGAATAACCACCTGATGACTGGGGGTTATCCCTACTACGCGCAACCTCGTTTTGGGGAACGTCTTCGACCTTGACGTACATCTCCAACATTGTGCTTACAATAAATTCCCGGCATTCATCCGGAGTCCTCAGAAAATCACTCAAAGTTTCATCATCGTCGATGTTAAACTCCGAGTAAAAAGCAACCCCTTGCGGAGTGACGGAATACGGATATCTTCTGGTTACTTTAAGAATCACTAAACATTTCCTCACACTCATTTTTTTTCATAACAACGATATCAATTTATCGTACTCCATTGTAAGTGGCAATTTAACATGACAATGTGCAGGTAAACTGTACCCCACAGAGTTATTCTCCATCACAACCTCACTCCCCCAATATAACGAAACTCTTATTCTACGCTCTTCAGACATAATGAAAAAATGCTGGAGAATTTAACAGCAAGAAACGTTTGAACGCGACTTAAAAAAAATTTGAATGATTTTTCTTACAATCTTAACCTCTTTATATAGAAAATGGCTAGTCGGGAAATTTTTCTTTTTTATGAATAGCGCCCAAAAACTGGGCGCTATACGCATCTGAATTATTGTGTCCAGAAACAATACGGATTTTTTTTTTAAAATATGTATAGCGTCCAGTTTTTGGGTGCTATACCTGACTGTGTCAGCTTTTGCAGTATAGCGCCCAAAAACTGGACGCTATACATTAACGGCAGAGTTACCGTTAACGTATAGCGCCCAGTTTTTGGGCGTTATATATACTTTGGTTCTCTTTTTTTTCCCACTTATTTGGGTTCTTTATGTCAAAAAGAACCACATTTTGGTTCCGGACTCTTGATGTTCGTCCCTTCACCTCTTAAGATATTTGAGAAGACAACGGATCCTTAAAGTGCAAATATGCAATAAATTAATTAAAGAGTTGAGAAAATATAAGGTGACTATAGGACAAAACAAAATGGTTTTGTATAGTGACATGAATTATCTCTAAAGAGGTGTGCCCTGTTGAGAAAAGAAATTAAGAAGAAAAGGAGATTGAAAAGAAAAAGGAAAAGAGTATAAGGATATGCTTGTGAATGATCATGAACTCTACATCAGCAACTCGAATCAATAAAAAGTAAGAATTCAATTTTGAATCATCTGTTTATGATCAGCGCAAATAAAGTCCAAGTCAGCCCAATTGTGGTACTAACTGACATTAAGTTGTTGACTATCCCTCCGATTGAATTTATATTACGCATCAAAACAATTCAACAATCTGAGAACTGTAATTGAGAGTTAACCAATTACTATACTCAGACTTGACGAATTAGAGCTTTGATTAGACGAACGCTCTCTTGCTTCTTTTGTAGCTTTTGTTATGTGATAGATGACAACTCGTCATTTTATCTTTTTTATTCACTACTCAATCAAAGACGGATCCAAGATTTAAAATTTATGGGTTCTGAAATTGTCATCGAACTCATAACTTGTTTAATTACTGAATTCACAATTGAATATTTATACATATATATTTAATAGATTTTATAATATAAATAAAAAATCTAAGTAAAAATTACTTGATTCGTCCAAACCCGTATAATTTCTGTAGCTCTGCCTCTATATTGAACCGATAAATTTGTTAATTGAAATTAGACTGGTATCTGATTGGTCAAAAGATGTAAATTGGAGACGTAGAAAGCTTTGCATGTCATTTAAATTGACCGGACAATTACAAGGTTAAGATATGGCTTCTGCATAGGTACCAAGTTAAAAAAGATAGGACGAAGTTATTGCAATAAAATTACTCGTATGAATGTTTATTGACACATGGAATTGTCCTAATTAAATTATAGGATGAAATTGACATACATATTTCATACGTAGTTTAGGATAAATCTCAAGCCCATTTGGCCATTAGAGACATCCCACCAGCACCTAGAAGGACAGCAACAAAAGCTTTGATCTGTAGTTTGATGCTACTTTGTAATTTGTCACCCATGAAATCTGCAGCTAGAAGATCCACTAAAGCCATGTAAATCAAAAGGCCGGCCGATGACGCATTCAGCAATCCAACGGTTATTAGTGCCCGCGGGCTGTTTTCTTGGTATGTTTTTGCCAATGCAATTCCAAGTCCTATGCCGAATGGGGTTGTTACTGAAAAGAAAAATGCCATTACTGCCTTTTTCAACATTTTGTACTCTGCCTGTTTTCAAAAAAACAACACATCACAAATTCTTTCACTTATAAAATAAAATAAAAGAGGTAAAGTAGTTAAGCAACAACGACTCAGACTATCCCCTTTAATTTTTTATTGAATTATTGTCCTTATTAGCCAATCGGCAACTTTTCCTAATTTGTTACTTTTGTTGTCCTTATATTATCTCTTTTATCTTATTATGGAAGAAGTGGAAATGTTAATTGACTAATTACCTGGAGGATGCAACCGCCAAGTCCCATTCCTTCAAACATTTGATGAAAGCAAAGGGCAGCAACGAGTCCTTTAATTGTACAAGTATTGTTTGAAGCACCTAGAGAAAGCCCTATTACCACTGAGTGAACAATGATACCAAGCTCTAGCACCTGCACGAAAAGGGCAACAAAAATGTTAACCCAAATAATTGTTCGCCTAAACTTTTAAAAAAAATTCTATATTAATAGCTTTTGCTGATTAAGATTCGGATAGAGATTGCATCTCCTATTATATATTTTGATATTCGCAGCTTCTCTCTGACTATATTCCCTTCTATCATTTTATGAAAATATTTAAGTGAGCATTAAATCTATAAAGTACAGATTTACAGCTTAAAACATGTGTGAGTATATAAACGTGTCCTTAAAAATAAAAGTAGAATTTTAAAATTAATTTTTTTTAAATATAAGAATGTCTGTTTTTTTCTTTTTAGGATATGAAAAGAACTGAAGTAATAAATGAATATCCCTCACCTACATCCTTTTCCGGCAAGTTTATCAAAGAGTGGGCCAACATCTATATGCTCATCAGCAATTTGGCTTTATTCCAACATCTAAGTACGTATACCAATGTTTACCTTTCCCTATTTTATTTGAGTTTGACTTGTTAAACATTTTAATTTTCAGTATGAAATCATATATTATAAATGAAAATTCCATTAGAAGTATTATAAATCACAAATATATTGAATTTTTTGAAGAAGTCGTAGTTAAATTTTAAAAAAATGTGACTCCACAAATTGTAATCTTATAAGGTGGCACCTTACCGAATAGTAGTTACATAACAGAAAGAGTTTACGCACTAGCAGCAGTTTATAATCTTTTTACTTCATCACTTTACTATAATAACAAGTTTTATACGAAACGTGATATAGTAATTAAACTGGAGCTTAAAACAATACCCTAGTGTAAATAATTGATAAAAATTGCATAGTGCTAACAAAGGGATTTTACACAAATAGACAGATGGATTCGTTATGTACTTATCGTAATTAGCCGATATATATTTGGATTATACACTAATTACGTACAATATAATACATTTGCCGACTATTTTTAGATAAAGCAGTTAAGTGAGCAATTATCTATGTTAATTCTTCAAAATATATATTATATTGCAGTATCATATGTACAACTAATTAAATCCTAAAAGAAAACTGAGTTAGGAGAAAGCAACGTAAATAAGATGTATTACTAAAATGACTAGTTTGATTGGAAATAATGTTGTCATAAGGGGTTAGAATATTAGGCAACAGAGTACAGGCACATGGACCACCATCTAAAATAGGTTTTAGCTAATTTAGTAATGGCTAGAGCAACAGCCTAGCTAATATTCGGCAAGAATCTGATCATTTGCAGTGGATACGAAAAGGCATGCATGTGCCTGTATAAAAATGGATCTATCTATGAATGGTTAATTAGAGCTGTCAACCAGAATTAGGCAAAAACCTATTCTTCTTCAGAGCAACGACCAACTGTCAACCCTTCAAATCTTGAACCATTATTTAAGTTAATATTTTTTATGTTTAGGTGTGTATAGCTTAAATATCATTTCATGTCAAATAGGAATATTATTTCAAATTACGTCACATAAATTAACCAAAAATAGAGACTAACCATTGCAATGACTCGATAACGCAGTAGTTTTGTTCCATGAATGTCTCCACCTTTAGAGCTTAGGGATCCGTGGTGATGAGAATGCAAATGGCCATTATTTATTGTGCCCATTTCTTGATCATGGCCACCATTTTCAGGAGTGACACCACTTTTGTGCTTCTTGCTATACAAACTAGTAGCCATAGAGTCAATAGCCAACGTAATTATAGCCGATAACATAGCAACAAATCCAGTGAAAGGGAACTTATGCCAAGGATTTTCCTTGAGACAACCGGACGACAACATGTCGAAAGAATCCGGCAAGACATGCATGAAACCAGTACCAAGAATAATTCCTGCAGCAAATGCCTTAACGATAACGAAGAGACTCCTCTCGGGGCTTAACGCCGATATTGAACGTGTGACAAGAGGCAAGCATACTCCGATCATGCTAGTTACTAAAATGGAGACTATGGCTATAATTTTTAAGGTTAAAGCTTTGGATTTGTTGTTGCATGTGTTGTGCGTTTCTGATCCACATGAGTCTTCTTCTGAGAAAGCTTGAGGTGTGAAAATGGAGATGAGGATGAAGAAGATGAAGATAAGCTTGAAATTTTTGGAAGAAGCCATTGATGAGCCACTGTTCTCTTTCTCTCGGTGGCTTCTTTTCTTGGTTTTAGTGAAATTTATTTTGCTTTGGTTTGAGGTAATTGTGAGCTGTGATGATATCTGGGAGATACTAACTATATAGACATAGAATTTGGTGATATCATGTGCATGGATAAAAATAGTATACTAAGGTCTTAAATGCTAAGCTGACATGTTGGTCAAGTTGTATTTTTCTTGTTACTTTTTAATTTATAATCAAACGAGAAACCTCAGGATTAAATTTTATCAGATTGCTTGATAATCTATTCATAATTGAGCGGGTTAAGATCGAAAATCTACTAAGCAAGCCAACTGGAAACAAATTTTAATGTTTGCCGTATATAATTACAAGAAATTATTTTGTCGACCTGATGAGACAAATAGATTAAATCATGCGCCGAATTGTTGATTTGATTCCTCGTATATTATACTAGTAGCTTCTTAAGCTAGCTACACTACACTAGTCCTCTTAAAATTGCATTATGAAGGAAAATTGAGTTCCTGATTTTATACAAGTTAGAACATGGACATTAGGTAGAGGATGGATAATAGATCTAATTTAGAGCGTACGTAAGGCTGTTTAAGTGCCTATTTCCATGCAAAGACAGGTATATGTCAAATCTCGAAAACTACAAGCTGGTAGTAAATGCAATTAATAGTATCAATAAGTGTTGCATGGTATCATGAATCTTTCAGACCCTTGTGTAGGTGGAAGGAATAGATAGAAAATTGAGAAAACATATGTGTACGACAAGAAATAGAAGTTAATGCTCTTATATGTGAATGAATCTGCCATAGAAAATTGTGAAGAAATAATCTTCTATACCACTTATGTATATGAATTTGTATAGCAAAAAAAATTAAGTGACTCTTATATTTTATTTACAGATTTCTTGTATTACTTTTTTACTAATCTCCTGTGTAAAGGATCATATAGCTGCCATACTATTTGAATAGACTACAAAATGGGATCTCCCAAAATGTGCAAGTTAAAAAGAGAATCTTTGGAAATGGCGTTAAATAATACTCCTCCCTCCATTTTAAGTTATGCGACATAATTGGCTCGACACAATTTTAATCTTTTTTTTCGAAACTGATAATCTTAAACAGCTCTACATTTCCACAAAATCTACAAGCAACAAGATGAACACCCCAGAGCAAAGCATCGGGCCGAAAGGCATGCTTCTTATCAAATGCTTTGCCATTTCTAGGTCCTCAGCTGCAGATAAAATGCTTTAATACAGACTTAATACCAACTCCAGCTCCATTGTACGAAAGTACTTGATTCTGAATGGCCTACAACTGCCAATAGAGAAAAATTTCCAGCATATCCTTAAATAGTCGCAAAAATATATATCATACCATTCCCATGGATAGCATGAGATGATATTATCGCGTTATAAGTGACCGAATTGATCCTAGATGCCTCAAAAAATAAGGACATGGAATTCCAGCCTCGTACATTTTCCATAGAGGTCGATTAGGAAAGTACAATAAAGACATCCAGATGAAGAGCAACCTCAAACACCTAAATGGCATGTGCTGGCGAGGCGCTCATCCAAGGTCCTTGGATGGGTGCAAATGCATCATAGTCATGCATCACGTTGTACACTTCAATAGTCTCTCTTGCAAGGCCATTTTGAACTTTATTTGTGGTCACTCTGCTTCAAAAACTACATCTTTAACAGGGATCACTTCAATAACCTCATGACTGCAATAGATAAAACCCAAGTTAGCATACATATCTATCAATCACTGCATTCCCCAAAGTAACATCTTCCTCAATCCAATATCGCCTCAAATATAAATCCATGAAAAGATCTGCTCAAAGGAACTTTTTGGTCCTAGCAATATTAGAAGCGCAAGCTCAGTAAAGCAGTAAGTCAGGTTGAATCCCCTTTAACATCATCTCCTGAAAGTACTTTAATTTAGGGCTTTATCTGGTATAATATTTTTTCTCGTATGCAGCAATTAACGAGATTCATGATATAAATTCCTTACCACCATAGCAGCAGAGTCCATTTCTGCAAGTTAAAATTTGGCAACATGTTTATCACGGCAATAGCATTAGACACAGAGACATCAAGTTCCAAATCATGCTTTATGACATAAAATGTGAATTTACATCCTCGTCTATATCGCCAAGCTATGTACATACAGGAAGTACTGCTGCAACGGTCCATCCAATCTCATATCATATGTTCCGTCTGTGTATAAATTGAAGCTAGAATTGGAGAATGGCAGAGATTTTGTGGAATGCCAACCTTTGCACGCGAAAAAATAACCTGCTCACGTATTTAATGATGTATGAAATTAATAACACAGCCTATATTTCAAATTCTTTCTTTTTCTGGGAAGTACAATTGGAGGAAGAAAACATCATATCAGTAGACAAATTACTGGAAACATAATAGCATAGTGATGTACCTTCAACAGAACTGGAATTTGAAGCCACGACTTGTCCAATTTAATTGGTAGACAAACAAATGAGATAAGATCTTTTCGAGATAACATGTGCAGCACAGGCAATTTGTTTAAGAATACATGAAAAGTGATGCTAATGT
Organism: Nicotiana knightiana; assembly: GCA_005239525.1. NCBI lineage: Eukaryota > Viridiplantae > Streptophyta > Magnoliopsida > Solanales > Solanaceae > Nicotiana > Nicotiana knightiana. The sequence continues at coordinate 193,824 of ML412231.1, read as the reverse complement.
AGAAGATTTGGAGGCTATGCTTTACAGAGGTTGATATGCGATAATGAAGCTATCCATCAGAAAATTTATAACACGTTCGCTCCTTAAATAGTTGGAAGCACGGGGTCTTGTTAGTTTGATGCTCATTGTTGCAAGTTGTAACCATCCAGACAAAAGTACCTTTCTTTGCTTGATGTAATTCTGGCTTTCTCGTGTTATTTCAAGTACTCCTTTTACAATAAAAGGTACTTTCAGCATCTAACTCGAGTACAACACTCTATTTTCATTCACAAACTTCATAACAGTGGTAGTCATTTTATGCCCAAAACACAGAATGGTCGAGAATAGTTTCCTTCGGCAAAAATTACCTACATCATCATCTTTTTGGGGTCCTACCAAACCATCTATATGTATTCAGAGTTCTCGTACACTACAACACACTGCATATTCAAGCTACAAAAGCTTCTTCCTGAAATTGTGGGATTCATAGTTCAAGGTTCCAATAAACTTGCTCACCAACGGAGATTCAAAGTATCATCAGGGTTTGACTTTGATGAGTGGCAATTTTACCATTTATTTTAGGGTGTTTGGTATGAAGGAAAATGTTTTCCTAGAAAATGAGTGCTTTTCACTTATTTCCCCTTGTTTGATTGGTGAGTAGAAAATATTTTCTAGTATTTGGTTAGAGTAGAAAATGTTTTGTAATGCTTCTCTCCCCACCCCCACCCCCACCCCTTTCCCCAAGTCTCTAAAAATTCACACAAACCAAAAGAAACTAATGTGTTGCTTTACTTTTTTACGCAAAATAACGTTGAAATTTGCGCTCCATAACTAAAGAGAAATACTCTTTTTTTGGTTGAAAAAGAAAGTACTCTTAAAACATGAAAATTAAGTATTCATTTTATTGAAATAAAAGAAAATACTTTTTCTACATCATGAAAAGAAAATACTCATTTTGTTGAAATGAAAAAAATATTTTTTTTTACATCATGAAAAAAAACTCTCATTTGTTGAAATGAAAAAAAATATCTATCTATAACATGAAAAGTAAGTACTATTAATAATATTTTTATTTATTGTGGGGGTAGGGTGGAGGGGATGGGGTGGTTAAAGGTGTGGTGTGAGGTTGGATTGGTGGGGACTGGAGGGAATGGGGAATACCGGAATAGGATGGGGAAGGTTGAGAAGGAGTTTTGGAAAATGTTTTCCTTCTCTTGATAGGGAAAACATTTTCCTCCAATTGGAGGAAAATGAATTTTTGAGGAAAATATTTTCTAAAACATTTAGGCCAACCAAACATGGAAAACATTTTAATGTTTTCCTTCTTACCAAACACCCTTAGTCTCTTTTCTTTAATTGTAAGATGAGTCGCATTTGCGGAATTGCCAAAGTTCTACCGAGTTACATGTCTGCTTCTATGGAGCAGCCAGCTCCTCACTGTAGTCCTTGTCCTCGACTAGTATCTTCTTGTTCGACTGCCCCCATTTTGAAGATGGCCTTGATGCCACTCCACATCTTTACCATGAATTTACCCTCTTTCTCCTTCTGGAAGTCTACCTAAAGATAGACGTGGGCCTTGGCCATATGCTGCCTCGAGCATGCTAACTTCTCATGAGACTATGCCTGTTTTTTTTTTGGGCCTTCAGGCATGTCTTCATCTCTTCTTTAGTACAGTACTCACTCACGCGGAGTGCGAGGGTCCACTCGGGAGTTGTGACACCAAGTCACGAATGGAGACCAGCTGGGAATTCAGCATCCCGAAAGGTCCCTCGGGCAGTGTCGCCTGTGAGGACTCTGGTCCGGCAACTGTAGTGATCTTCCTGTTCTTGCTTTTCACTGCACTATCCTCACCTGTCACTCTTAACGGATGAAGAGGTTTGTCGGTAACGATCGGCGCTACACACATCAAACATTTGTCCGTCGGCACAACTCTGTGATCAACGAAGGGAACATCAAGCTTGGATTGTCTCGTAGCAAGTACTATTTTAGCTCCGGAATAATATAATAACCAACATTCACACCATTAAGTACGCATGCAATCATCATGGCCCTGACATATGAAACATCATAAACATTACCACAAGGTGAGACTCCGTTACAGATGATGTAAAGCCACATCTTGGCCTCAGCTGTGAAGTCAACGTATTGTAAACCCTTCCTCTTGTTGGCCCACTTCGCTCTCATGTGTGAGGGATAAAGTTTAGATGCTAGCCACTCTCCGTTTGAGCATGTATATTTTTCTCGTATCGGCTCAAGTGGATGGTCCGGAAGCCCAAAGACATCATTGATCTGCTCAGGTCCAAATTGGACTGTTTTGGCCCTCATGACGAGTTGTGGGTCATTGAAGTTTGTACGATGATCCAAATCCATATTCGAGACTTCTAAATTTGTGCAGTACATGATCAATGGCAGATGTATTCGAATAAACACATCTCAACCAAAGTCTTCAAATTGGGCTTCAATGAACCACAACTCATCATCACAAAGGGGAAAAACAATGAGATTTGGAGCTGAGCAAATCACTGATATGTTTGGGCTTCCGGACCATCCACTTGAGCCGGTACGAGAAAAAGATACATGCTCAAAAGGAAAGTGGCTAGCATCTAAACATTATCCCTCAGACAAGAGAGCGAAGTGGGCCAACAAAATAAAGGGTTTAAACAGTTGAGGCCAAGATGTGGCTTTACATCATCTGTAACAGAGTCTCACCTTGTGGCAATTTTTCTGATGTGTCGTATGTCATTCAGGAGCTAAAAGAGTACTTGCTACAAGACAGTCCATGCTTGATGTTTCCTTCGTTGATCACAGAGTTGTGCGGGGGCAGATGTTGATGTGCATAGCACCGATCGTTGGTTACCGGCCGACAAACTCTTTCATCCGGTGAAAGTGACCGATGAAGGTAGTACAGTAAAAAGCAAGAAGAGGAAGATCACCAAAGTTGCCGGACCAAGAGTCCTCACAGGCGACACTGCCTGAGGGACCATTTGGGATGCTAAATTCCCAGCTTGTCTCCATTTGTAACTTGGTGTCACAACTCCCGAGTGGACCCTCGCACTTCTGGCAAATGCCTAGTAGTGTACTACAGAAGAGATGAAGACATACCTGGAGGCCCAGAAAAAACAGGTAGAGTCTCATGAGAAGTTAGCAGATTCTGTTGGCAGGCTCGAGGCAGCATATGGCAATATGGCCAAGGCCCATATCGATCTTCAGGCAGACTTCCAGAAGGAGAAAGAGAAAAATAAGAAGGGCAAATTCATAGTGAAGATGTGGAGAGGCATCAAGGCCATCTTCAAATGTGGGCAGCCGAACAAGAAGATACTGATCGAGGACAAGGACGACAGACCTCTAAGTAGTTTTCTTTTCCACCTAAGGATGAAGGTTTAGGAAATCCCACTCGGGCTCAATTATATCGTATCGAGTTGGAACCTGAAAGCAAAAAAAGGTTATCTCCAACTTGAAATTCTGAAGTTATCATTCTGAGCAGTATGCGGAAGATTTGGTACCTTTTCAGGAGCTGCTAAGCAAAAGTGATATAAGCTCAAGTATGTCTATAATCGGCACTGCAAATTGCTTGTTCTGATAGTGAGTCTTATTTTGTTCACTCTTCTTTCACCAACTAACATCCTTCATAGGTAATAAGAATGAGCATTAAAACGTGTGCAGAGGGAAGAAGATATCTACATTAAAAAGAAAAAACTAATATGAAGTACTGATTACAAATGCTTAACATACAAAAAAAGTTGTTTCAGGATTAATTCATGTAGTGAGTGTCAAAGCTGGGGCCTTTGTGGTCTGATCAACAGATTCCAGTTCTGGGAACTGCCCTATATGATATCCTCCAAGTGGCTTATACTACTCGTGCAAACCAACGCAAACTCATACGAGCAAGGTCCACCTTGTTCGAAGTAATTTGCAATCTGTAGGAAGGCCCTACAGTCAGCATTCAGAAATATATAACAAGCTTGGGAATTACCTTTCAGCCTTAAACATCATAGTAAATTCCACGGTCATACGAGTACGCCGTAAAAGAAGCAAACAAGAACAATTATTACTCTGATCTCTACTTTATCATAATTAGAGTCGGGCAGATTTATAACCCTAATTATGGGACACGTGGACCTATGGTCTCACCGTCAAACTAGGTATTTTATGTACATATTTTCTGGAATTATCTAATATTATCTGTTGGCACTCATGCTCTCAAAAGATTGAATGGTGCACTTTGTTGAATATTGGGTTATTTACCCTGAGGAACGGGGGTCGATTCTCACTTAATACTTTTTTCCAATTTTTTTTAGTGGTGCACCCATGTTCCAGAAATCTTAGATCCGCTTCTGATTAGGTAAGCCAATAAGCTGAAAGAGACGGTAAGAACAAGGAAGTTCAGAGGGATTACATGATCAGCAAGAGCTATGCCACTTATAAATGCAGCTTCTAAACTTGAGCCGAGTAGCCAATCACCACATATACCAGCTCTTCCTTGAGGATCGAAGTGCATGGAATTCCAGGAGTGTAGGTTGGAAGAGCTGCACCGCTGCAAAAAAGTAAAATAAACCAGTCTCATATGACTGCAGATGGATAGCAGGAAAGAATTTCTTGTGTACAATCGATGCATGATTGGCTAAAGGCTGGATAGCAGAATGGTTATCTTTTTTTTAGAAGCTAAATCATTCGGATCCTGCTACGATTGCACAGAAGATACATTGTCAATCATAGACATATTAGGATCCTGCTAGGATTGCACACTAGCATATCTAGTTAGCACTTGGTTTTCAGTACAACCTATGTACTGACTTTATAATATATACAAATGCTATCATTTCAAAAAAAAAATCATTCGGAGAAGTACAGTAGTTATGACGGATATTATTGAAAATTCAGAGCTTTGGCTAACCTTTCTTTGAATTTTATACAAGATTAAGATGCAGAATGCAACATTGAGACCTCATATCTTCTTGCCTCATCACATATCACTTTGGGCCACTGAATCATTTTATCCAGATAATAATTGTTATATGTATAACTTTTGAAATCAGTTCTTACTTAGGCCTCTTCTGCTATTAGATGAAGGCGTCACGCCCTTCTAAGTCAATACGTTTCCTTAATCATTTCAGCTTTGGTAAAGGAGACCACAGTGGGCTAAACCAAGTAAATCAAAACTGGAAAAAGTACCTGAACAAATATATTTGAGGATATAAAACTTCAACAGACCTAAAGATTTACTTTGTTTGTATATTCAAGTTCTGAGCATTCAAATGACCTAAATATTCTATACAACTAAAGCATCAGGGTGTCACCTATTGATGTGAAGGCACAGATATAAATGCATAGCCTGAGAAACCTCCTCTTGTACCCTTAAACTTGTGGATATTTCACATTTCAAATATATCATTCCCTACTCTCCTGTACCCTTACGGATAACTAATAGGAGCTCGGAGCTGCTTAAAGGAGGACTATGGTGGGAAATTTTCTTTTCATCCATCCGCCCACGATAGTATCAACCTTCTCAGTTGCCACTTCCCACCCAGCAACGCAGTCATTTCATCCTTATCCTCACTCATTATCAGACCTTCCCCCATATCACATGGAATTACATCTCTACCAACACAAATGCATACTGAGAAGTTACCCAGTAGCTTTGAAGAATCTCATTTCCTGAATAACCTAGTATCTGTCACCGATCAGTCAGACCATATCATTTGAGTGAGTCACAAGGCTAATTCTTTACAAGTTGAATTTCATTAAATAACTCCCCTCCCTGGGGGTTAAAGGCGGTTATGTTCCAGACTAATGGTTAAGGACATGCCAGAGTCATGATTCTCGTTTTTCTACAGTGCTTGTTCATAATAAACAAGATAGAGTATTCTTTTAATGACTTTTCATGGCCACAGAAGTTGGAATACATTCATTACCAACTATACAATTTGCCTCCAACTAGCAGCACTCACTTCAAAGGTCAAAAATAAATATGTGACTCAGATTGGAATGACTTTTTCCATAAATTCCACAGAACAACTTCCAGCAAAGAAGAGTAATACTTCAGTCCCCGGTGCTTCAAGAAATTTCTCAAATATTACCCCTTGCATGATAATGCAAAACAATACTTCAGACCCTGCTGCTTCACATAGTTTCTCAAACTTTACCCTGCTATACATGGCAGTGGATACCCATTAGGAAAACAAGGGAGCAGCTTCGTTCATCACCAGGGGCAGCTTAGGGCAGTGAAGGTTGATTATTCTTATGTTCATCATTCTGATAATTAGAAGCAGTTGCATAAATCAGCTGAGTGCCCAACCATTAGAAATGCCACCCTTTAGCACGCCAGTATGTTTGCGAATTATGGTTTCCACGTGCAACTTTTATCTTTAGAAAAAGCGTGTATGCAACCTCTATTTTATTTGAAGCTAGTAGCTTGTTGTTTAATTTGCTACAAATAAGCCTGCTAGGGTAAAATCCTTTCTGTAAAGCCTCCTCCATAACCAGAACAGCATTTTCAAGCTGCCCTATGTTACAAAGCCCATTGATGACATACTCGTGAACTTGCATATCAGAAGAATAACCACTTTCTTGCATCTCATTCCAGATATTTAACAACATACCACATTTCCCAAACCTAGAAAGCCGCATAAGCAGCAACTTATATGCAGTCAAGGATATCCTACATCCAGCTTGTCTCGCCTTCTTATAAATCATCAAAGCTGCATGGGGTGGACCATAGCTACATAAAGGCTCAAGAAAAGAGGTTAAAGTCCCTGTAGTAACAATCATCCCCCGGCTTAACATTTCATCGAACATTTCAATGGCATCGGCTACTCTTCTAGCTTTGAGAAAAGCAGATATTAGTTTGATACATGTATCGGCATTTGGCTCACAGCCCCTATTTAACATCCTCCCATAATATTTGACAGATTCATCAATTTCACCATGTGAAATAAAATTTGAAATCATTGCATTGTAGATCGCAGCATCAAGCACACACCCTTTTTCCTCCAACCCCTCAAAAATCTCAATGGATTCATCAATTCGACTAGCTCTACCTAAACATTCAAGAACATAACTATAAGTCAAATTATTTGCCTCAAATCCATCATCCACCAATTCTTTCAAGGTCCTCTCAACTTCCTTAACTCTTCCAAACCTCGACCACCCACCAATGACAATATTATATGTTGAAACATCAAATGAGATTTTCGCTTTCATTTTCACAAGCAAAGAACTCGCAGCACCTACATGTGATCTACGACATAAACATTGTAAAACAACATTAAGTGTCTCGGTATTACATTTCAACCCATAGTCCTCTAGGCCACTAAATAATTCTATAGCCTTTGAAATGCGTCGAGCTCGAACAAAGCTATCAATCACAATGTGAAGTGTGTCTAAATTAGGGATTATACCTCGACTCCTCATATCCTCCAACATTTCAACCACGTGCGCGAAGAACTTTCTCCTGCCTAATGCTTTAAGAATTATACAGTAAGTATCATTATTAATAGGTATTTTTTGCTGTTTGATAGCCCAACTGAAAAACGTTACCATTGATGCAGCATCTAAATTCCCTCTGTTTACTACTTTAGCAACTAAATCAACCGTTAATTCCACGTCGACGGATGTCAGTGCCTTGTCGATTGCAGTTTTTCCGTGAAGTTTCTGAAGGAAAATGCCCCGTAACTTATCTTCGGGAGTTAAAAGCTCATCTAAAACCCTAACTTCTTCCAATTGATTGTTCCGATCAGAGGATTCTGTAAAAAAGGGCTTTTCGGTTGAAGGGGTCTGACGGATGGGTAAAAGGTCGGAGAGCTGATTCAGAACATGAGATTCGTCAAAATTTCTGGAGAATGTTTCGGGTGATTGAGAATTTGGTAGTGATGAAAATGAGGGATAAAATGTAGGAATTAATGAGGAAATACTCAGACAAGTGGATCTGGAAGCTAGGAATCTTGCGAGAAGCATCGTAATTCCTTATGAGTTGTGGATTTTTGCCTCTACGAGTGATTTGAAGACCAGGTGCGCTGTGTCTCGCGACGTCGTCTTGATTCGTCGATTCCTACTTGCCCCAAAGTGTTTTACTACAATTTGAGCGCCAAAATGCACGGTTAACGGGGTTGGGATTGCTATGTACACAAGCTAAAGTAAAAACAACACACACTGGCCAGCTTTCGGATTGATCATTTAAAAATAATTAGAGTTTGTCAAATCACTAAAAAATAATTACTATTTTGTTGCAACAGAAATCGGTCCAGCAAAATATACTGGAATTCGATGCACTTATGTATGAACTTCCAACATATTATGCTGGAACTCCAACACACGGAAAGTTCCAGCATAATATACTGGAGATTCGAGCACCTGTGTATGAATTTTCAGCATATTATGTTGGACCAGTATACTTTGTTGGATTATATTGGAGTTCCAGTATATTATGCTGGAGTATTTTCGAGATTTTGAACAGTGTATTTGTTCAGATTTATCTTTACATGAAAGTGGCTAAATTTCGATTACTTTTCAAACTATGGTTATTTTTGAATGATCACTTGTAAATCTGGTTATTTTTTAATTTCTCCCCAAGCTAAAGTCTTGGCAAGAATTAAGAGTAGCCTGCTCACTTACCTAACCACGCAATTACTTAAACTAAAAATAGTCGGAGAACTTATAATATATGTATATATCTATATAATCAGGGTAGAATCTATATATCTAGTTTTAAAAAGTAAATAATAAATCTGGCAGATTATTTGTATAAAGAAGTACACAAACAGTCACTTTTAGGACTGTTATTTAAGATTAGCTAGTACTTATTTTATTTAAAAATAAAAATTTTAATTTCGGGACAATTCAAAATATTTGTGTCCCAAAAAATTAAGATGAAAAACTAAAATTTAAAACACATTAATTAATTTTTATATAGCAGCCATTTAGAGTTGCTACTTGATGCCATTTCTACTAAAGTCTAGTAATTGAATGGATCTTCAACAAGGGTGGGGCAAATTTAGAAGACCCAGTAGGATTAAGGACTTGACCCGAAGCTCATAGTAAGATTTTCAAAATGAAGCAACAAGCAAGTTACCAATGGGTAACCACCAAAATCTGGTACGAAACATAGGGATAATATGGTTATGGTTAAACGTGTAATAGGGACTGCTGAACCGGTAACACAACTATGTAGTGATTTGACCTTAGTAACAGTAGGCTTAAGAACTACTTTCAACAATCAGTTCGATTATCGATGTTCAACTTTAATTTTCAATTTATAGGTTCTTTTTTAGTCATAATCTTAACTAAATTGTATCTAAATCTCAGAGATGAGTTCAACAACATAGCTATGTTGTGATTTGAGCTTAGTAACAACAGGCTTAGAACAATCAATTCGATTATCACTATTCCAATTCAATTTTCAATTTATAGGTTCTTTTTTTGTCATAATCTTAACTACATGTTAGTATACTATGAAATCTAAAACTAACTAGACGTTACCAATACTTAGTAGCTGATAGATTATTATAAGAAGCGGAAGTTATCCCAATATCAAAATTACATGTAATCTAGACAACAAGTATAAACGGGATTTCACGGGTTACCTCTTGAAGCGTGAACACGGCTCTTTAGTCATGTGAGTCTTCAGTTTCACATCGTCTTGTTGAAATCTCTACCACCCGCATGATCACGATCTCCGAACGTTGCACGGTCTTATACTGTGTTACCCAAATAATATCCGAAAATAGTAATTTTGTGTGGGCGAAATTTTCTAGGAAAAGGGGCTGAAAATTTCAGCCACATCTTCTTCTTCCTCTAGGTGGAATATCTTATGTATTTATAGCACAAGTTTTAAGGGTTAAAACCCTTTTTCCAAAACCTATTGTGTTTTCTTTTCCAACCAGAAAAATGATTCTTTTATTTCCTATTATTTATGCACAGTAGGGACCACATAATTTAATTAACAAGGCTTCTAATTATGAAATTAATTTATAGTTTTCGAAATTAATATCCACCATAATTAATTACGAATTAATTCGTAATTGGACTCCTTATTCAATTTCGAAATCCATCCATTAGATCTTATTTAACTTTCCATGTTAAGATTCAGATACTAATCAATTAAATTAAATTACTGACGATTTAATTTATTGATTATTACCTTTAGACTTTCGTTTAGCTTATTTCATGTGTCGCATACAAAATCCATCGGCCGGATTTACACATGAAAACTTATAAGCTTTCATAAAGATGTATCATCAATCTTTAAATCGAGACATGGATTCCATCAACTAGCTATTACTTCGTCAATGTACATTATTATTGTGCAATTTATCAGGCATATTAACCCACGAAAGAATAACGCCTTTTAATAAATTAAAACAACAATAATATACACAACTAATAATAATTATATCAAAATTAAGAGTATTAATACATTTAATGGCTAGAGAGTTTATTTTATTAAGTCAATATAAAATACTTATCTCTACTTTGCCACCCCTACATATATGTATTCATGCAACTTGATTAGAAAATTTCGATGGGAAAAGAACTACTCATGCAACATATATATGTAATGCCAAATTATTCACTCAAATAATTAAAACAGACCCAACTCAGATGGAGAATGTACTGTTAATTTAAGTCAAGTGAACATCATAATTGATAGTTCTAGTTTTATTGATCCAACATGTATACTCAGATGGAGAGTAAGTACACGATATTAATTACTAGTATTTCACCTAGTGAGCTTACAATAAATTTATCCGATATGGAGGAAGACCTAAGGTCAACGCGTAAATTTATTACTCACTTAAATTAATAGTGGAAGACCATAGAAATATATTTCTATCACCACTTAATCATGATTGTATTTTACTTACAAAATTGATTCAACACTTAAACTCACATAGAGAGTTAATACAAGTTATCAATAACTAGTAACTATATCTAGTGAGTTCATAATAAATTTATCCGATATGGAGGAAGAGCTAAAGTCAACACGTAAATTTATTATTTCACTATAAACAAAAATGGAGACCATAGGGGTTAATTCCTATCACCACTCGATTACAACCACGGACTTTTCTTTGAGGATTAAGTTCCAAAATTTAAAAAAAAAAAAATTAAAACCCCATTTAAACAGTCTCAAAACGCTAAATTAACGTTTTTCACAATATAGCAATGAATATTGATCACAGGGATGTTTCTAATAAACCTACCAAATTTCAGATCAATCGGAGATCGTTCAAATCACATTATCCAAATTTTGTGACAAAATTTGGAAAATTACCATTTTAAGCAATTTTTAAGAATTTAAAATATGACCTACATTTTTATCATATACCAATTCATGTCAAATCAACATGTGTTATCATGTTCCAGATAAGACATAAATAAAATGATAGAAAGAATGACTTTTTGTATGTAAACCACATTTTAATCCGTCAAACCTCCAGAAAACTCATATAAACGATCCCCAATCGTCAAAATACGATGTGATTCCCTGCATAGCAGCGAATTCTTCTTAACTGATCGTTTCCGATGATCCTACCGAATTTCAGGTCATTCGGAGATCGTGAAATTCACTATCACCAAAAACTAGACCAAATTCGAATAAATTATTTTTGGCGTATTTAGGATTAAATTCATGTGATTTGCATTCTTGCTATATATCATATCAAGTTAAATCAGCATGTTTCATATTTAACACAAATATAGCCGATATAAAAAGAATAATTTTTCATATTTATAACAAAATCAATCTAATAAGCTTCTTTAAACCCCAACTAAACGACCTCAAAATGCTGAAAAATAGCAAGATTCACTTCATAGCAGTGAGTTTTTCTTACTAGATCGTTTTCGATGAACCTACTAAGTTTCAGGTCAATCGGAGTTCGTCAAATTCATGACCTCCAGCGTGTAACCAAACTCGGAGAATAACCGTTTTAAGAAGTTTCATGAATTAAAATAAATATGATATTGATTTTCATTCTCCTTATAATTATACTATGAGCTCAAGACACATATTATGTTCTACCTATTTCTAGGATACATAATATCTTCATTTGCATTAAATTATCCTTTTATTAAACACACCAGAGCCTAAGATATCATATTTTCTTATCTCTTCTCATGGATGGAGTTGGTCACTAGTACCCAAAGATCTATTTTCTAGTTAAAAAATTTCACCTCTAATGTAGATTTATCAAGGATAATTTTCACATGGTACATTAAGCAGATTTTAATGAACCTAATAAATAGACCGTTTGATGGGTCCTACTTATTAATCATAATGTTCAATCCATGAATAGACATAATTTCACATGTACAATTTAATAAGAGTTTTCCATGAGTTCAAATAAACAAAACACTTTAGTGGTAAATATTTATTATTCTTAAAATTCTTAATTTACAAGTGAAAATGCATAAAACAACAACAACAACAACCCAGTAAAATTTCACCAGTGGGGTCTGGGTAGGGTAGAGTGTACGCAGACCTTACCCTACCCCAGAGGGGTAGAGAGGCAGTTTTCGGGAGACCCTCGGCTCAGAGACAATAGATCTGTGACATCAAAACCCAATAAATAATCAGCAACGTGAGAGACATCATATAAATAGAAGAGTAGTAACACAAATATTATGCAAAAGTGTGAAACACAATATAAAATGCTAGCAGTGCTGACAAAATACAATCATACTCGTCGGTACAAAGAGAAAAATCGGGACAAAGAGGAAAACCGCTCGACTACCCTTTAACCTACAACCCTAATGTTTGACCTCCACACCTTCCTATCAAGAGCCATGTCCTCAAAAATATGGAGCCGCGCCATGTACTGTCTGATTACCTCGCCCCAATACTTATTGGGTCGCCCTCTACCTCTCCTCGTACCTGTCAAAGCCAACCGCTCACACCTCCTAACCGGGGCATCTAGGCTTCTCCTCTGTACGTGTCCGAGCCATCTAAGTCGCGCTTCCCGCACCTTGTCGTCCACCAGAGCCACGCCCACCCTCTCCCGAATATCTTCATTCCTAATCTTATCCAGCCTAGTGTGCCCACACATCCATCTCAACATCCTCATTTCTGCTACTTTCATCTTCTGGTTATGTGAATTCTTGACTGGCTAGCACTCAGCCCCATACAACATGGCCGGTCTAACCACAGCTCTATAGAACTTACCTTTGAGTTTCGGTGGCACATTCTTGTCACACAGGACTCCAGACGCTAACCTCCATTTCATCCACCCCACCCCAATACGGAGTGTAACATCCCCGTGGATCTCCCCATCTCCCTGGATAATTGACCCTAAGTACTTAAAACTTTCTCTCTTGAGGATGACCTGTGAGTCGAGCCTGACTTCCACATTCGCTTCCCCTGTCACGTCGTTGAACTTACATTCCACATATTCCGTCTCAGTCCTACTCAAATTGAAACCTTTAGACTCCAAGGGCTACCTCCATCCTCTCATTAACGTCGTCTCGCGTCTCATCAATCAGAACTATATCATCAGCGAACAACATACACCATGGCACCTCTCCTTGGATATGGTATGTCAGTGCGTCCACCGCCAGGGAAAATAAGAACGGGTTGAGTGCAGATCCTTGGTGTAACCCCATAACCACCGGAAAAGGATCTGAGTCACCTCCCACAGTCCTAACCCGATTCATAGCTCCATCATACATATCCTTTATCGCCCTAATGTAAGCCACAGGCACACCTTTCATCTCCAAACACCTCCAAAGGACGTCCCTGGGGACCTTGTCATACGCCCTCTCTAGGTCAATAAACACCATATGCAAATTCGTCTTCCTATCACTATATTGTTCCACCAACCTCCTTATAAGGTGGATAGCTTCCGTAATAGAACGACCCGGCATGAACCCGAACTGGTTTTACGATATAGACACCGCCCTCCTTATCCTCCCTACCACCACCCTCTCCCAAACTTTCATGGTATGACTTAGTAACTTGATACCCCTATAGTTGTTACAATTCTTGATATCACCTTTGTTCTTGTACAGCGGAACAATTGTACTCCACCGCCACTCATCAGGCATCCTCTTCGTCCTGAAGATAACATTAAACAACCCAGTCAGCCACTCCAAGCCTGCTCTGCCAGCATATCTCCAAAACTCTACTGGAATCTCGTCTGGTCCAGTCGCTTTGCCCTGACTCATCTTACCCATCGCACGCACGACCTCCTCAACCTTAATACGCCTATAATACCTAAAGTCGCGGTAGCTCTAGGAGTTCCCCAATTGCCCTAACACGATGTTTCCATCCCCCTCTTCATTCAGAAGTTTATGAAAGTACGATTGTCATCTTTGTCTGGCCTTCTTTCATCAATACTCGACCGTCCTCGTCTTTGATGCACCTCACTTGATCCAGGTCGCGAGCCTTCTTCTCTCTCGCTTTAGCCAACCGAAATAACTTCTTCTCCCCACATTTTCCCCCAAGTTCCTCATACATACAACCAAATGCAACAGTCATAGCCTCTGTGACCGCTAATTTTGCCTCCTTCCTAGACTCTTTATATCTTTCTCTGTTCGCTCTCCTCTGATCCTTGTCGGTGCTCTCTACAAACTTAATGTAAGCCGTTTTCTTGGCTTTCACTTTACCTTGGACCACGTCATTCCACCACCAGTTGCCTCGGTGCCCGCCAGAGTAACCTTTCAAAACTTCCAACACCTACCTCGCTGCCTCCCTTATACAGTCCACTGTCACCGTCCACATAGTGCTAGCGTCCCCACCACTCTTCCAGGCACCTATAGTCGCCAGCTGCCCCTCCGACTCCCGTGCATTATCCTTAGACAAATATCCTCACCTGATCCTCGACTGACACCATACAAACCTCTTCTTCCACTTTATCAAGATATTAACGTCCAATACCAGGAGCCTATGTGGACTTGCGAGGTTCTCACTCGGGATCACCTTGCAATCCTCGCACAACCCCCTATCGCACCTCTTGAGGAGGATATAGTCAATCTGAGTCTTAGACACCATACTCCGGAAAAGTAACCAAATGTATCTCCCTCTTTGGAAACATAGAGTTCACGATCACCAACTCAAAAGCTCTAGCGAAATCTAACAGTGAGGTACCACCCCCGTTCCTATCACCAAAGCCGAAGCCACCGTGCACCTCACCATATCCACCAGCAGACGACCCAATATGACCATTGAAATACCCTCCTATGAATAACTTCTTCATAGGCGGAATACCCCACACCACCTCATCCAAAGCCTCCCAGAAGCTCCTTTTAACCTCCTTGTCCAAGCCCGTTTGCAGCGTGTAAGCGCTAATGACATTCAGAGTGCTCCCTCCAACTACTATCTTATTTCCGTCAATCTATCATTCACCCACCTAACCTCTACCACCGACTCTCTGAGCTCCATATCCACCAAAATTCCCACTCCATTCTTTTCCTTCACGACTCCGGAGAACCACAATTTGTACCCATCTACATTGCTTGCCTTCGATCCTACCCACCTAGTCTCCTGCACACACGGTATATTGACCCTCCTCTTCTGGAGAATCTTTGCCAGCTCTATAGACTTACCCATCAACGTCCCTATACTCCATTATCCAATTCTCAACCTACGGGTGACCTTGTTCCCTTTACCCCCTCAGAGCCCTGTCCCACCCCCCCACCCCCCTCCCCTGACCTCCCCGAGGACATGACCATATTCTGCCATTACAAACCACAATCTCTATACCTACGAAGGTCTAAAAATGAGAAAGAAAAAAACACCACACGGAACAAAAAAGGGAGCAAATAGTAATTACAAGCCCACTATTAGACTGACTACACTAGTACGAAATACTACGACAACAAAGTAACTAACACAAGAAACAGAAAAACAGGTGGCGGGAGGTACCAATTCCCCCGAATAGAACTTGGAACTTTCGACTTGGTATACTCCCGATGCTGCGGAACCGGGGCGTATAGTTGCTGCTCTACTGCTTGTGTGTGTGCACCTCCCTACCGCCGCCAAACAACCACAAAAGTGATACCTACAAAACACACAAACACCCACGGAACTAAGAGACCGTGGTTCAAATAAATCGCAGTTTATAAAAAAATTCGCCGGAGCCGGAGCAAGTGACCGGCGAGGAGTTCTTGAATGCGTAAATGAATCACAGTGCAATAAAAAAAATTCCTTGGGATTTTATTTCTCAGATCCCAAAAGAAAGCAAACCAATCTTCACAAATCCCTACTATCTGGTCGTAAGCTCACACCGAAAACACAAATGCGTAAAAGCTAAAAGCCCAACAAGGAAAAATGAAATAAAAAAAAGGTAAAAATTGTATATATACAAAGAAACAAAAGGCGAGTTTCCGGCGGATGATGAGATTGGAGAATACAACGGATTTGAGAAGAAGAAGATTGATAGGAATTTCGTCTCAAATGTAAATTTAAAATAAAAAATCAAGTCGTTGTTCAAAATACCACCTACCTATTATGAAATCAAAATTTGTAAATCTAGGTTTTTGTGTAAAGATTCAGTACATGAAAAACCAGTTATTTCAAGAAAGAAAAAAGAGGAAAGAGTTGGTTATCAATTGTAAAACGCCAAAATTTTGAAAGATTTGCTGGAAGATTGCCGAAAAATTATCGGCGGCATTGATTGTGACGGCGACGGGATGATAGATTGTGATGGTGACATGATCGAAGAAAAGCACACACAGAGACGGGATTCCTAGAACTAACTTAATAAATTTTTATTTTTGTTGCACCTTTGTAAAAATTCACACAGTATTTGAAAACCCAATAATTCGTGTCTGTGTTAAAAAGCTTAAAAATGGGGTTTTAAATCAAAATCAGAATCCCCCCAAAAAAGAACTTGAAAATATTCTTGCCTTTTTTGGGAAATTTCTTTGCTTTGTATATAATTGTAGCTCATAAAATTATTTTATGGCAGAATATGTACCATAACATAAGA
The DNA here is from genome assembly GCA_005239525.1 of Nicotiana knightiana. Taxonomy (NCBI): domain Eukaryota; kingdom Viridiplantae; phylum Streptophyta; class Magnoliopsida; order Solanales; family Solanaceae; genus Nicotiana; species Nicotiana knightiana. The sequence goes on along the minus strand of ML412231.1, from coordinate 176,926 downwards.
CCATACCAATAGTATAAAACTCATACAAAATACCGTAATATTTCACTTAATACCACATCCAACCAGAGAACAAAATTCTTCATCGAAAATCCAAGACTAGTAATCACGTAGGGCATGAAGACATAAACTAAAATTTGAGAAATTTCTTATGTACAAATATGTCAAACGCACCAATCGTTAGTCATCCAAGATATCAAACAGAGTAATTAACTTTATTACAACAAGATTATATCATCGCACAATATCAAGTATACTTTGTAAGACCTTGTCAATAAAATAATATACCTCTATTATTGAATCTGATACAACAACACACTAATAACCATTGTTTAAACTCATTATATCACTAGTATTTAATCATGGGGACTATGAGGATTCACCCTCACCACCATTGAATAAGAAAAGAATTAAAATTATTAAGAAATAATTTTCAAAAAATAGAAAAACATCCAAAACATAGTCCAAACGACCTCAAAAAGCCGAAAAATACCATGACTTGTCACGACCCAAATTTCCCTCCGTTGGGTATCGTGATGGTACCTAGTCGTAGGGACTAGGTAAGCCTAACAGTTACTGAATAACAACAATAATAAAAGGAAAACTAACAGTCTCGATATAGAATCTCAACAGAATGTACAAACTTTCCTAAAACCGGTAATACAAGTCATAAGCTCTACGAATCTTCTACAACTTCCAAGTACATATGTTTGGAAATAAATACAACAATGTATGAATAATAAATACAAAGAAGGTGACTCTGACGCCTGCGAACATAGAAACAGGTTACCTTGAATCTCCTCGGCAATATCCATACAGCTACTACAATATATACCTGGATTTGCACACAAAAATATGCAGAAGTGTAGTATGAGCACACCACAACTGTGCCTAGTAAGTATCAAGACTAACCTCGGTGGAGTATTGACGAGGACTAGTCAAGACACCACCGGTCTACAAAATAAATAACATGAATATAGAAATGACCGAACGTTACATCTACCTAAGGCTTCATAGAATAATTTACGACAATGACAAGATAAAGCGGAAGGAAATTGCAGAAATCAATCGCGAAACAACACAAAAATACACAGAAAGATGGACAACAAAACAAGTCGAATCGATAGGAAACACAATACAATATAGGACACCAATAACTCAACTCCACGTCGGTTTATTCGTATCGGGCTTTAGCCATTAAAATTCGTAACTGGTAGAAATCTTTAAACAACAGTTCATATGAAAAACCTTTTGCAAATAAAATTATTTTTGTATGAAAGAGTTTCCTTTGAAAACATACTTTTTCCAAAAGTAGATATAAGTATATTTAGTAGAGAGAATTGCGTAAAACATAGTTTCTTTCAAAATATGAAACTTCCCAAGGATGCTTTCCCAATAAATGACTTCCAAATATCATATTAGGTAAGACTAGTGCTTTTCAAATATACCTTCGATGTAAAAGTCATTTAAATGTAATCATTTCAAAACCATTGCTTTTTCAATAATATTTTTTAATAAAATCCCTTGATCAAAATATCCTCAATATTTATCCACCGTAACTCAGTCCGTAACTCAGAAATTTGCCATGCAATATAGGAGGAATATCAAATCTTGCCAACAAATACAGTAAGAGATCAGTAGGAATATCCAAATTTAGAACAACAGAATAACATGCAAAGACAAGTGCACGGCATCACCCTTTGTGCTTTTACTCTCATCCTCACCAAACTTAGTGCACGGCATCACCCTTCGTGCTTTACTCTCATCCTCACCAAAACAATTGCAGTACATAGAAAACAGGAACAACGGAAATAATAATGCATAAATACGGCACACAATGTCCCCTCGTGCAATAAATAAATAAACACTCGACACTGAATGTCCCCTCGTGCATAACCTCACAAACACTCGACACGAAATGTCCCCTCGTGCATAACCTCACAAACACTCGACACGGAATGTCCCCTCTTGCATAACCTCACAAACACTCGGTACGGAATGTCCCCTTATGCAATAAATAAATAAACACTCAGCATAGAATGTCCCCTCGTGCTAAAATAACATAAACAACAATTTAACAAGGGAAATCAACAATAAGAACCATAAATCACAACATCCCGTCAAGGAAGTCAACAACGCAAACAGTATCATTAACAATATAAACAACAATAGAAATCATACCATCCCGGCAAGGGAGTCAACAATGAAACAACATCACCCCGGCAAGAGAAACAACTATAACCAATCTCGCCTCAACAATTAACTTTACGAAATAAAACTCAGCTCAAACAAGGGCCCAATAATAGGCAACATCAAGAAAACACCAACAACATAAATATTTATCAACTAGGTCTAAGTAGCACATAAGGGAAAATCATATAAAGCACAATGTAAGACTTACGGGCATGCTTGACACCAACGAACGGATATTCTAACTACGACTAAACAACTATAAAGCTAGATAACACTAATATTGTCAATTTGGCAGTTTTAGGAAGCAAGTATAGCATGAAGATAAGAGCGGTAAGATATTCAATTAAGTCAATTAATATCAAATAGCCGACAAAGGAATCCAAAAGCAAGTAATTCTAATTTAAGTAGGAAAGGATGAAGTTAACAACCAAGGATTCAAAGGTAATAATTACATCTCATACACAGGTAACATAAGAACCTACAAATCTTAAAAGGCCAATCTATTAACAAATAAGTCCGAGTATGCACTCGTCACCTCGTATACACGGACTACAATCAACAAAGAAAACTCAATCCTAAGGGGCAGTTCCCTCACACAAGGTTAGGAAAGATACTTACCTCGACTCCAATAATCCAAATCAAGCCTCTAGCACCGCTTTCCTTTCGAACCCGACTCCAAATCAATCGTATCTAGACATAATTGACCCAATAACATCAATAAATGATAAACAATTCAATCCCAATGCTTAATTATAGAATTCCCAACATTCTTCCTAAAATTCCAAAAATCGACCCCAGACCCGCTTGGTCAAAACACGAGGTTCAGACCAAAACCTGACCACCCATTCACCCACGAGTCCGAATATATTATTTGTTTTGAAACCCGACCCCAAAACAAGGTCAAATTCCCAAATAATCAAAAAGCCCTAACTCTACCCAAACCCCTAATTTCTACCTTAAATTCCATGTTTTTAGGCCTAGAATCTAATGGATGTTGATAAATATTGAAGAAAATGAGGTTAGGATTACTTACCTATGAAGCTATGGTGAAGAAGTTCTTCAAAAATCGCCCACGAGGTGTGGAGAAGAAAAAGTTTGTGAAAAATGGTGAAGAATCTCGTAACTATTCTGTTTTTGGGCATTTAAATAACTGGGCACTTTTTGGTCTATGCGATCGCGAAGGAGCTGCAATCGCATAGAGAGCTGAGTTCTAAGGCACCGCGATCGCGAAAGAGACCCTGCGATCGCACTGTATCATTGACCCCACCCTATGCGATCACGAACGTGCACATGCAGTCGCACAAGGTATCTACCCAGCCCCCTTCTCAAAGCTATGTGATCGCAACTATACCTATGCGATCGCATAGAGTAAAACACCAGACACCAGAAAATTGCCAAAACACCAGATTTTTCCTAAGTTTTTCACTCCGACACCTACCCGAAACTCACCCGAGCTCTCGGAGCTCAAAACCATGTATGCACGTAACCTCAAAAATATCCGACGGACTTATTCATGTAATCAAATAACCAAAATAACATCATAAACATCGAATTAAACTCCAAAATCAATGAAATTTCTCAAAACTTCTTTAAACATCAAATTTTGCATGTAAGGTCCGAATCATATCTAACGAATTCTGTTTCTTACCAAACTTTACAGATATGACACAAATATTATATCAAACCTGTACCGGGCTCCAGAACCAAGGTACGAGCCCGATACCACAGGTTACCATAGAATTTTATTTTCAAAATCTCTTATATTTTCTAGAAAATAATTTCTTTTAAAAATTCGTTTCTCGGACCTGGGACCTCGAAATTCGATTCCGGACATACGCCCAAGTCCCATATTTTCCTACGGACTCCTACGAGACCGTCAAATCACGGGTCCGGGTCCGTTTACCAAAAATATTAACCGAAGTCAACTTTATTCAAATTTCTACACAAAATTATCATTTCTATCAGTTTTTCATATAAAGGCTTCCCGACTACACGCTCGGGCTCCACACGCAAATCGAAGAAATATAGAAGGAGGTTTTCACGACCTCGAAACATAGAATTAGCTAGAAATATACGGGATGACCTTTTGGGTCATCACAATCTCCCCCTCTTAAACAAATGGTTGTCCTCGAACGTGCCAAGATTCACCTTGAACTCATCCAATCACTGATGGTATACTTCCAACACATTGCCGCGGGTTATCCCACATCACCCCAACCCACATAAGCCCGATGAAACAATCACAACCACAATATATCCTTCACATCACCACCGATAAGCCTCATATCTCTACTTCTCACCCTCTACTAATTTACAAAATACCTGATTCTAAATCCATATCCGGCATTAGCCTCAATCAGCTGCATCGACTCATCACTAGCAAGGCACGACCACACAACATAGCACATCACACATAGGCTCAAATAACACTTTTGATCACAATGGCTGCCCGAAATCAACTCAACATTGGCAATTAGCCTCACATCTGAAAGAACTCTGTTCCAAACCCCATAATACTGATAATGATGCAATAAACATGAATAATTAATTATTAAACACCCGAATCACCAAGCCACAACTAACACCACCAGGCACCCATCCCGCAAGCTAAAACTAATGGAGCACATAACGAGAATGACTGAATTTGAATATAGAAACATATAAGGGACTATCAAACAAGCCTCATAGGCATCACTCTCTATCGATACTGACTTACCAAAAGCAACATAACAAGGAAAAAGCAAAGCATATGAACAAATCACAAGGATTTCATCCTGATAAAATTTCCACCTCGGCACTCAGCCTAGTCCAAACATATCGAATCACAAATATCACGAGGACCTCGCCCTCAACTCTGAATCACATACCGAAAATATATCATACCAATTGAAATTCCTCCACCAATTCATATCAGCTGGTAAAATCATAACGCTAGCTGATTTCACATCTCGATGGAGTATCAAATCATAACTCGTAAACAAAATACTCAGGAAAATCACATAAATCTTACCACGAAGAACAACAAGGACTCACTTCCAGTTTCACCACTATCAAGAATGAAATAAACAACGATAGACACGGGCTACTACTCATAGAATCTCCCAACATGAGCAAACACAAAATTGAGTGCAAAACATGGAACTCACTCATAAATGAAACAACAAATAATGGAACTCGTCCCGAGTAGCAGAACTATAATGAGATACAATTGGTGCCCCTCTGTAACACATCAAAACATACCTGTGTGATAATATCTGACCCAACGACCTCTGGCCTACTATATGAAACACAACAACGAATCGGGCCTACCCATCTTAGGCGCCCTCTACTCACCTGAATACCCTGCTACCATACACCTGCCTGAAACCTGGGACAATCTCTCACCCTGTGGAGAAGTGGCTAACATCTCCACACTGAAAACAATCTCGCTGCCGACATGGCTGTGGAAAAACACACAATATGAATCCTCTGAGACCCAGGAGTACCTGAAATCCCATGCGAAGTTGGTAATGTAAACTGAACTGGTTGACCCACAAAAGTTCTACCGTGTCGTACCTTGCCTCCATAATACGGACCAGTAGATTCCTATGATCTACGAGGCCTCATTGCCTCCCTGAACTCTTTCCCTGATCTCATCTGTCCTCTCACTCCCGGTCCCACGTGCTCTCTAACCGGTGAGCGATCCCTACTACCTGCTGAAACGAGGCATACTACTCTAACTCTCGAGTCCCGCTGAATCGAATATCACGCTTGAATCTCCTAAATGACTCTACGGACTCATCTCCTAACTGAAGCAACCAAGCCAAGTGCATGTTTGGCCAACGCACTGAATCTAACGGCATGGTCCAATAGTGACATAGCGCCCTGACGCAACTGCTCAAACTCCGTGCGTCGTACATCTTGAAGGAACTGAGGTGCAACCTCCCTCAAAACATCTCCGAAAACTGAATCAATGCTAGTGAAGCTAACTCGGTCAGGTTACCCCCAACTCATATGCCGCCACCACTGATCAACCCACCACTCTGAACCTGAGACGTGACAAAAACAATCCTGCTAGTCTCCACAATGCCCGAAGTACGAAAGAATATAGTGACACTCCTCCAGGAAACCCTGGGCACCATCTGCCGCTAATCCACTGAAAGATAGAAAGGTGATACTTTCTGTACCTCTCAAGTCCAAGGTATTCTTCCTCAGAGGCTACTGTCCTAACCACGGGCTGAACTGAAACCACATGTCGTGCTGCCATAACAACTGGAACCTGACCAATATGATCTCGCCACTCTGGAGTTTAGACGGTAGGAGTCTGAACTCTTCCCCTGATCTGTGAAGCAACTGGTGCACTAGAATCAACCCTTCCTGAGTCAATGTACCACTTATACTCAAAGCTGTGCTGAGGTCTCCTGAAGTCTGGGGTAGCAACAGGGACTCCCAGTACCTGTCCCCCAACTAGAACTACTGGCGACTCCTCAACGGTTGCTCTGGTAGGCATCTCAACTGCGGCACGTGCTCCTCGTCGGTCTCTGCCTCTGACCCTTGCGACATTTGCTTCAGGGTAACATCATCAGGAACCGTCGTTCGTGTCCTCACCATCAGTGAGAGAATGGATCGATAATTCCAAACTTCACGATTGAACTTGCACGATAGGGATGAAGAAAGTGGAATTGTCCTAATAGTTCCGTAGCCTCTTGAAGATAAGTACAGACGTCTCCGTACCGATCCGTAAGACTCTACTAAACCCGTTTATGACTCGTAGCACCTATGAACCTAGAGCTCTGATACCAACTTGTCACGATCAAAATTTCCCTCCGTTAGGTATCATGATGGCACCTAGTCTTAGGGACTAGGTAAGCCTAACAGTTACTGAATAACAACAATAATAAAAGGAAAACTAACAGTCTCGATATAGAATCTCAACAGAATGTACAAACTTTCCCAAAACCGGTAATACAAGTCATAAGCTCTACCAATCTTCGACAACTTCTAAGTACATCTGTTTGGAAATAAATACAACAGTGTATCAATAATAAATACAAAGAAGGTGACTCCGACGCCTGCGAACGCAGCAACAGGTTACCTTGAGTCTCCTCGACAATCATCCACACAACTACTACAATATATACCTGTATCTGCACACAAAAATGTGCAGAAGTGTAGTATGAGCACACCACAACGATGCTCAGTAAGTATCACGACTAACCTCGGTGGAGTAGTGACGAGGACTAGTCAATACACCACTGGTTTACAAAATAAATAACATGAATATAGAAATGACCGAACGTTACATCTACCTAAGGCTTCATAGAATAATTTACGGCAATGACAATATAAAGCGAGAGGAAGTTGCAGAAATTAATCGCGAAACAGCACAAAAATACACAGAAATATAGACAGCAAAACAAACCGAATCGATAGGAAACACAATACAATAGAGGACACCAATAACTCAACTCCACATCGGTTTGTTCACATCGGGCCTTAGCCATTAAATTCCGTAACTGGTAGAAATCTTTAAACAACAATTCATATGAAAAACCTTTTGCAAATAAAATCATTTTTGTATGGAAGTGTTTCCTTTGAAAACATACTTTCTCCAAAAGTAGATATAAGTATATTTCGTAGAGAGAATTACGTAAATCATAGTTTCTTTCAAAATACAAAACTTCTCAAGGATGCTTTCCCAATATATGACTTCCAAATATCATATTAGGCAAGACTAGTGCTTTTCAAATATACTTTCGATGTAAAAGTCATTCAAATGTAATCATTTCAAAACCACTGCTTTTTTAATAATACTTTTCAATAAATCCTTTTATCAAAATCTCCTCAAGATTTATCCACCGGAACTTAGTCCGTAACCCAGAAATTTGTCATGCAGTACAGGAGGAATATCAAATCTTGCCAACAAATGCTGTAAGAGATCAATAGGAATATCCAAATTTATAACAACGGAATAACATGCAAAGACAAGTGCACGACATCACCCTTTGTGCTTTTACTCTCATCCTCACCAAAACAAGTGCACGACATCATCCTTTGTGCTTTACTCTCATCCTCACCAAAACAAGTGCAATACAAGCAAACAGGAACAACGAAAATAATAATGCATAAATACGGCACAGAATGTCCCCTCGTGCATAACCTCACAAACACTCGCCACGGAATTTCCCCTCGTGCAATAAATAAATAAACACTCGGCACGGAATGTCCCCTCGTGCAATAAATAAATAAACACTCGGCACAGAATGTCCCCTTGTGCATAACCTCACAAACACTCGGCATCAAATGTCCCCTCGTGTAATAAATAAATAAACACTCGGCACGGAATGTCCCTTCGTGCTAAAATAACATAAACAACAATTTAACAAGGGAAGTCAAAAATAAGAACCATAAATCACAACATCCGGGAATCAACAATAAGAACCATAAATCACAACATCCCGGCAAGGGAGTCAACAACGCAAACAATATCATTAATAGTATAAACAATAATAGAAATCATACCATCCCGGAAAGGGAGTCAACAATGAAACAACATCATCTCGGCAAGGGAAATAACTATAATCAATCTCGCCTCAACAATTAACTTTACGAAATAAAACTCAACTCAAACAAGGTCCCAATAATAGGCAACATCAAGAAAACACCAACAACATAAATGTTTATCAACTAGGTCTAAGTAGCACATAAGGGAAAAATCATATAAAGAACAATGTAAGACTCACGGACATGCTTGACACCAACGAACGGATATTCTAACTACGACTAAACAACTATAAAGCTAGATAACACTAGTATAGTCAATTTGGAAGTTTTAGGAAGAAAGTATAGCATGAATATAAGAGCGGTCAGATATTCAATTAAGTCAATTAAGATCAAATAGCGATAAAGGAATCCAAAGCAAGTAATTCTAATTTAAGCAGGAAAGGATAAAATTAACAACCAAAGATTCAAACGTAACAATTACATCTCATACACAGGTAACATAAGAACCTACGTATCCTAAAAGGCCAATCTATTAACAAATAAGTCTGAGTACGCACTCGTCACCTCGTATACACGGACTACAATCAACAAATAAGACTCAATCCTAAGGGGTAGTTCCCTCACACAAGGTAACCAAGATACTTACCTTGACTCCAAGAATCCAAATCAAGCCTCTAGCACCGCGTTTCTTTCGAACACGACTCCAAATCAATCGTATCTAGACATAATCGACCCAATAACATAAATAAATGCTAAACAAGTCAATCCCAATGCTTAATTATAGAATTCCCAACATGCTTCCTAATATTCCAAAAATCGACCCCGGGCCTGCTTGGTCAAAATACGGGGTTCAGACCAAAACCCGATCACCCATTCACCCATCAGTCCGAATATATAATTTGTTTTGAAACCCGACCCCAAAACGAGGTCAAATTCCCAAATAATCAAGAAGCCCCAACTCTACCCAAATCCCTAATTTCTACCTTAAATACCATATTTTTAGGCTTAGAATCTAATGGATGTTGATAAATATTGAAGAAAACGAGGTTAGTATTACTTACCTATGAAGCTATGGTGAGAAGTTCTTCAAAAATCGCCCAAGAGGTGTGGGAAGAAAGAGTTTGTGAAAAATGGTGAAGAATCCCGTAACTATTCTGTTTTTTGGCATTTAAATAACTGGGCAATTTTTGGTCTATGCGATCGCGAAGAAGGAGTTGCGATCGCGTAGAGAGCTGAGTTCTAAGGCACCGCGATCGCGAAGGAGACCCTGCGATCGCACAGTATCACTGACCCCACCTTATGCGATTGTGAACGTGCACATGCGGTCGCACATGGTATCTACCCAGCCCCCTTCTCAAAGATATGTGATCACAACTATACCTATACGATCACATGGAGTAAAACACCAGACACCAAAAAATTGTCAAAACACCAGATTTTTCCTAAGTTTTTCACTCCAACACCTACCCGAAACTCACCCGAGCCCTCGGGGCTCAAAACCAAATATGCACATAACCTCAAAAACATCCTAGGGACTTATTCATGTAATCAAACCACCAAAATAACATCATAAACATTGAATTAAACTCCAAAATCAATGAAATTTCTCAAAACTTTTTTAAACATCAAATTTTGCATATAAGGTCCGAATCACATCTAACGAAGTCCGTTTCTTACCAAACTTTACAGATATGACACAAATATTATATCGAACTTGTACCGGGCTCCAAAATCAAGATACAGGCCCGATACCACAGGTTACACATAGAATTTTATTTTCAAAATCTATTATATTTTCAAGAAAATAATTTCTTTTAAAAATTCATTTCTCGTACTTGGGACTTCGGAATTCGATTCCGGGCATACGCCCAAGTACCATATTTTTCTACGGACCCCTCCGGGACCGTCAAATCACGGGTCCGGGTCTGTTTACCAAAAATATTGACCTAAGTCAACTTTATTCAAATTTCTAACAGAAAATTATCATTTCTATCAGTTTTTCACATAAAGGCTTCTCGATTACATGCCCTGGCTCCGCACACAAATCGAGGTGAGCTATAAGGAGGTTATCACGACCTCAAAATATAGAATGAGCTAGAAATATACAGGTTAATAGGAGTCCGTCAAGTTTTTTTACCTCCGAAAACACCGGCAATTCGGCCAAAATCGGGTTTTGCATTTTTCTAGGGCTTACCCAAAAAAATCCAAATTATTCCAATCAAATATCAATAAAAAATAAATATCTCATGATTTCAAGAATAATTTAAAATTTTTGCACTATTAATTCACAAAACAGCAATGCAGTTTTTCAGATACATGTAATTCAAAAACGCACATCAACACGATATTCTAGTTTCATGAAAAACCTAGTTATCTAAATAGATGTGAGTGAGCTCTGATACCAATTAATGAATTATTATAAGCAGCGAAAGCTCTCTCAGTATCAAAATCACATGTAATCTAGACAACTAGTATAAACGAGATTTTACGGGTTGCCTCTTGAAGCGTGAACACGACTCTTTATTCATGTGAGCCTTCAGTTTCACATCCTCTCGTTGAAATCTCTATCACCCGCACGATCACGATCTCCGAACGTTTCACGGTATTCTACTGTGTTACCCAAATAATATCTGAAAATAGTAATTTCGTGTGGGCGAAATTTTCTAGGAAAAGGGGCTGAAAATTTCGGCCACCATCTTCTTCTTACTCTAGGTGAAAAACCTTATGTATTTATAGCACAAGTTTTAAGGTTTAGAACCCTTTTCCAAAACCTGTTGGGTTTTCTTTTCTACCAGAATTTTTTTTTCTTTATTTCCTATTATTTAGGTACAGTAGGGACCGCAAAATTTAATTAACAAGGCTTCTAATTATGAGATTAATTTATAATTTTCGAAATTAATATCTACCATAATTAATTATGAATTAATTTCACTAAAAATTCGTAATTACACTCCTTATTAAATTTCGAAATTCATCCATTAAATCTTATTTAACTCCCCATGTAAGATCCAGATACTAATCAATTAAATTAAATTACTGACGATTTAATTTATTGATTATTTTCTTTAGGCTTTCGCTTAACTTATTTCATGTGTCGGATACAAAATTCACCGGCTGGGTTTACACATAAAAACTTATAAGCTTTATGATAATAGGCTAAATTCACGTAGTTTAGTGTCTATTTGTACTCCAACTTAATGATGCTTCACTATCTTAAGAGTGTGAAATGGTGATAAAATGGCTCTAATTATTGATTTTATGTTTCATAGGAGCTAACTGCGCTTATGGGGACCTAGGATGATGTTTGGAGCCAAATTGAAGGAGAAAGTTGTTACATCCCGTAACTTAGCATTAGGATGTGTCGTAGTAAATCCACATGAGTTTGAAGGGATTATGTCTATTAGGAGGTTTTAGAAGGGTTAAGACATTATTATTATGAGACCCAGTAAGTTAACAACCTTGATATCGTTAGATATTATGTTAGTGTGTGTATACATTATTTTTATTTTCCGGACACACATGTAGCTGCTGATGTTCAAAGGTAAAAAAATGAGATCTTGCTTTTTTATATTCAAATGCATGGAAGAAATACTTGAAACTTTTAAAGAACTGATTGGAGAATAGTTTCTACGTCAAAAATTATTTTGACTAGTAGCATTGCAATTGAGAGATTAAGGAAAATATGTGCATCATAAAATGCAGAGAGTATGATTGTGGATGCATATTCTAGCTTCATGGTTGTGCAACAGCCAGATTAACATCGCGTATTTTCAAAACGGTCCTTGCAAATACATTTCAAACTAATTTTGAAGCTAAAATCTTGGAAGTGTTGCATCTTGCGAATGAGGAAAGAAAAGAATGACTTTATACTCTCGTGTGTTCACTGCTTTTTTTAGAACTAGATTTTACTAGAAAGTCAAATGGATGTTTTAACAAAATAATAGTATATGTATTGATTTTATATGGTACCATAATTTATTATTTTACTATTGTAATAGTAGTACTTTAAGATGAGGACAAGACTATTTTTTTGAGGTTATAAGTATTTATGATATTTATAACAAGTGATAAGTAATGTCGTGAAGGTGAAAGGGTAAACGAGTTGAAGAAAATGAGGTTGGCCAAAATTTGTCATTTTGGGATAAAATACGGCTCGAGCTAAAATACTTGATATTGATGGACTAGTACCATACAAGGTACCATATGACCATGATAGTATGATATATAAAATATATTAAAAATAAGTAGAATTTTAAGTAATTTGAGATAATTCTTAATTATGCGGGTAATTGGTTAATTACCAGATAGCAAAATATTACCTAATTAATTATTGGATAAGATTAATTTTCCACCCTACCCACACGTGGCAGCAAGCCACTTCTTGGAGAAGTGACTCTTAGTCAATTTTCATTAGGTGGCATAATTAGAAGAATTGTCCTAACGATGATATACTATAGTAGTTGAAGCCTCTATTAGGACAACGCAGTTGCATCTCTCTGTGCCAAAAACGGAAGTTCACAGTGTCATGCATGTCCGTATAGAGATATGAGGAAAGAGAACATTGTCTGTCCTAATTAGTCTGTGATAGAAATATTTGAGTTGTGACTAAGATCTTGTGCCTCTATAAGTCATGAAGTAACTGATAGAGCTCCTCAACTCTTCCGATATTGCAAGCTTCTTTTGACTTTGAGTCCAAAATGGTTCTCCTTCCTGTTACACGCATACTTCATAAATATTAGAATTCCGCTGATAGGATGTTTTGTGGATAATGCTGAAAGTGTCACATAAGAGATTATCTCCATATGGTCTCTGTTCCTGTAAGCCAACTCTTGCTCTATCCTCCTATATCTACATGATGCTCCTCGAAGAGATATTTTATAAGGTCTTGTCCCTATTTCAATCATCCAAAAACCTTTTGAACCAGCTCAGGTATGTAAAGGTTACCCCTTCTTCTTTTTTGGCATGATCCAAACTATACTGAAGAAACGAGCAAACACATAGTTTCCATAAATTAGTCTATTCATAGGAATACTAGGGGTGTCTTTATTCTTGATTCCCCATGTGAATTATTATTATCTTCTGTTCATGGGTCAATGTACATGTATAAATGCATGAAATGCATAAGAAATACGTTATATGTGCATGGGATATGGGATATGGGAAAGGTTATGGCGTTATATACGCACCACCACCTGATCAGCTGGTATACATTGATGATTTGCCCATAGTGGCCGAGATGATATGATGGGATGCCCTCAGAGGCTTAATGATGTTATATACGTACAGACCTATGCATTACATGACATTTATACGCATATGCATGAAATTATAAATATTTCATGAATTTACAGAGCTATCCAGACTTACAGGTTGATTATATGTGTCTTTAATTAATATTGACCTAATATTACGTTTCAGTTCTGCCTTACATACTCAGTACATTATTCGTACTGATGCCTTTTTGTTGGGGATGTTGCATTCATGCCTGCATGTATAGATAATCAGTTTGACAAGCCCTCATAGTAGACGAGATTAGCAGTCAACGAAGGATCGGTAAGACTCCACCTCATTCGGAGTGCAACCAAGTCTATGATTCATCGTGTCAGAGTTTTACTACAGACTTACGGGTAGGTCGGTCCCCTGTCCCATTTGATGTCAGTAAATCTTAGAGGCTTTGTAGAAATATGTTCAGTTTGTACAGTATGTCAGAGGCCTTAGCGGCCCATATGTATTCATGTTTTATGAACGATAGTTTATTGAAACAGGGTTGCCCACTTACAAGTTGTACATTACGAGTTCTGGCCATTTTGTCCCATGATAGTCACAAAGAAAATAAATGAGTTACAGAGTGGTTCGCTCGGGCCAATGCGGAACCGGGTGCCAGCCACGCCACCCCAGGTTCGGGGCATGACAAAAGGCCCTTGGAGTATGTAATGTATGAGAAGAAGGAAGAAAAACTGCTTGGCAGATTATAAGTCCACTAGCGCGATCTTAGCGCGTCCACTAGCGCGACCGCGCTAGTCCAGCGATCCCAGGGAGAATGTACAGCCATTAGCGCACCCAGTAGCGCGATGACTAGCGCGGGCGTTCTAGTCCAGGCGAACACGTTAATTTTTAGGGGTAAACTTGGAAGCTCGGGACAATTCCGTGTAACCTATATAAGGTTCAACTCGCCCAAAAGAGAGAATTAATCAGGTTTAGAGTCTTGCTAAAGAAAAGCAAAGGCAAGAGGCAAGGAGGGCAATTGGGAATCAAATCTCATCTATTTTCCTTGTAGTTTTGCCATTGTTGATGAATTTTTCAGTTGTTATTTTCAGTACAATTATGAGTAGCTAATCTATTTAGTCTAGGGTTTTGGTGGAACCCGTTGAGGATGAACATCTTGTTATATTAATATAGTTTGCTTGGTTTGAATCTCTATTTGTTCAACTAAGCTCTTATTGTAGTTGATTGAAGGGCCTTCAATTAGTCAATTAGCTGTGCCTATTTAATATGTATCTGCTCGGGAGAGAGTGCATATTTAGGTGTTGTTGTTAAACAACACCACTCCCAAAGTATAGGAGGGATCCATAACCGAGGGTTTAAAGGTTGGATTAGGAATAACGATACATTGGGTGCAATCTAAAGTGAGCTGTAATAAAAGCTAGCTAGTGTAGCTCGAGAGAGTGCATATAGTAAATTATTGTAATTGCTCGGGAGATATTTATGGTAGCAAAAGTGCTCATGATTGATAGAGATAGTTAGGCCAAACAATAGGAAATATACAAGATGGGATTTCATCAGCAAGGGAAACTATAACCTTAGATCCTTCTCGCATTTGTTTACAACTCAGTATTAGTTATCCTTTAGTTTACTTAATTTCATTCAGTTTAGTGAGTACAAATACCAATAAATTGTTATTCTCAACCCTTGGGAAGTTGATTACGAAGAATCAATTGAGTCTAATAACTATAATTGATAGGTTAATTCCCTGTGGGATTCGACTCTGGGCGAAATACTCAGATTATATTTGCAACGCCCGCTTGGTCTTTTTATAAGACATAGTTGAGCGTGATCAAATTTTGGCGCTGTTGCCGGGGAATTAACGATGTTATCAATTACAATTTGAAGAAATACAAAATTCTAAAGTATAGTCAATATTCTTCAATTTTTCATCTATATATTGAAATTTTAACATTTGCTAACTTGGTTGTACATGTGCATGCCTAGAAACTCATTGAGAACTGGTGAAATATTTGAAGCCTTATCAGACCCCGAGAAAGTTTTCAAGGCCTTGAACCGGGCCAACCGGCAAAGCAAACAACAACCATCAATTGAACAACTTGAACCTGACAAAGAAAATCTAAACAACATGAACAATAATGGGGACGGCGTGGTAGACCCAGTTGCGCAGATAGTGGCACCTCTTGTGCCAGAGGCTCCTTTATATGACTGGGCACAACCCACGGTGGAGAATTTGGCCACTGCGATACTAGTCCCTCAGATACAAGTTGAGTCCTTTCAGATTACAAATAATATATTGTACCTGCAGAACAAGGGACTATTTTTAGGGTCATACATTGAGGACCCCCAACAACATTTGAAGAAATTCCTGTCGATTTGCAAAACTCAGAGGCAGCCAAACGTCACTCAAGAAGCGATAAAACTGTTGTTGTTTCCATTCTCAGTGACAGGATCAGCCCAGACTTGGCTAAACTCGCTCCCCATTAATTCCATTACCACATGGGAGGATTTAGTTAAGCAGTTCGTGAACAAATTCCATCCACCCAACAAGACAACTCAACAAATTGATGAAATCTTGAGCTTCAAACAGAAGCCAACTGAAACATTGCAGGAAACATGGGAACGATTTAAAGGAATGTTGGTTATATGTTCGCACCTTGTTATTCCAGAGCAGATGTTGGGGTAGCGTTATATGCGTCTGGAGGATACTGTGAAGGCAAATGTAGATGCTTCAGCTGGTGGAGCATTCTTGAGCAAAACATAGAGAGAAAGCCAGATCTTGCTTGATAAAATGGCGCAGAATTTGAGGTGGACAACCAGGAATGCGCCCATTACTCTTGTAGTTCACTCAGTGTCCTTCGACCCATCCAATACTCTTGCTGATAACTTGATAAAACATGTTAGCATACTAACAAAAAAGGTGGAGGAATCAGGGCAAAAGAAGCAGGTACATATCGTAGATATAACCAATGGGGCTTATGCACATCTTGCATTAGTCAGCCACTTGGTAATCAGTGGAATGCTGAATGTGACCATCATCACTACCCTGAAAATATGAACTATGTGTCGAATTATGGAGGTCAGCGACAGGGTGGACAAAATTGGGGCCAACAAAATCAACCATACAGGCCCCCTCAGCAGCAACACAACAGTGGAAACATGGAAGCCATGCGGCCACAGGGTAATGTGGCGCCTTACCAAAGGCCACAGGGGTACAATAATCAGAATCAGCATCAACAAGGCTTATCACCCCCCTCAGCAACAGCATGGTGGTAGATAGGAAGATGGGTTTTTCAGACTTGAAGCAATGATGCAACAGGTCATTAGGTCAACTGCAAAAATAAGCGAGAGAGTAGATGCACACGAGTCAGCTATTAAAAACATTGAAGTGCAAATGGGCCAGATCTCGATGTCTTTGAATAATCGTCCTCAGGGGACATTGCCTGCAGACACTCAGGTAAATCCTAAGGATCATGGTCCGAAGCAGCTAATGACAGTGAGTCTACGCAATGGCAGAGACTTAGACTTGGAGCAGGAAAGAGCTCAAGAAAGCAGACAGGCTGAGACACTGATACCAGTGCCTATTGAATTTGATGAGTCAACTAAACTGACTGAGGTGACAGTGCAGCCTGCACAAGGAGAACCCAGCACACAGCTCGAGGCTGAGAAAGAAACGGAGCCAGCCTAAGAACTGGTAATTGAGGTGGTGGCTGACAAAGAAAAATCCCAACTCATTGGGAAGAAGAGACCTCCAACACCATTCCCACAGAGGCTGGCTAAGTATCAGAAGGATGAGCAATATAAAAAGTTCTTGGACATGTTGAAACAAATACAGGTAGACATTCCTTTGATTTATGCTCTGAAGGAGATGCATCGGTATGACAAAATGATAAAGGACTTAATGTCCCGAAAATTTGACTTCCAAGACTTGGACACAGTGACACTTACTCAGACTTGCAGCGCTGTCATGACCCAACCAATTGCGGAAAAGCTGTCTGATCCATAGAGTTTCACCATTCCCTGCACCATTAAAAATTTTGCCTATGCAAAGGCACTTTGTGATTTAGGGGCCAACATTAATCTTATGCCCTTTTCCATCTACAAGAGGTTGGGGATTGGTCGAGCTAGACCAACCTCTATGTTATTGCAACTGGCAGACAAGACGGTAAAAAGACCGTCAGGCATTCTGGATGACATATTGGTGCAAGTAGGGAAGTTTGTGTTCCCTGCGGATTTCGTGATACTGGACTGCAGAGTGGATGAAGAGATTCCCATAATTTTGGGAAGGCCATTCTTGGCCACTGGGAGAGCCCTCATTGATTGTGAAACTGGGGAGCTCAAGATGAGATTGAACAACGAGGAAATCACATTCAATGTGCAGAAATCCATGAGGCGACCAAGTGAGTTCGCCAATTGTTCTCTTGTTGATGCTGTTGATGTGATAGTGGAGGAAAATGATGAGTCCTGAACTATTGAGGACCCCCATTGCTGCATGTTTGATGAATTTGGGTGAGGTAAATGGGGAAGAATTGGCAGAATGGGTATTAACTCTTGACGAAAAAGGTGTTTGGCCGAGGGCACTCGAATTTGAGCCCCTGCACTTAGACAAGAGAGAGACTCCGCCAGCCAAGCCATCTGTTGAGGAGCCACCCAAGCTGGAGTTGAAGTCACTGCCAGCCCATCTCATGTATGCATTTCTTGGACCTAATTCTACTTTACTTGTTATTATCTCATCCAGTTTACTAGATGTGCAGGCAAAGAAACTATTACAGGTACTCACAAAGTGTAAGACGACCATTGTTTGGACCATGGTAGACATAAAGGGGACCAGCCCGGTGTTCTATATGCATAAAATACTGCTGGAAGAAGGGCACAAACCTTCCAGGGAACACCAGAGGCGGCTGAACCCAAACATGAAGGAAGTGGTGAAGAAGGAAATCATAAAGTGGTTGGATGCATGAATTATTTCCCCCATCTCTGACAGCAACTGGGTTAGCCCAGTACAATGTGTAACTAAAAAGGGTAGCATGACGGTTGTAAAAATGACAACAATGAGCTGATATCAAAAAGGACCATCACTGGCTGGAGAATTTGCAGGGACTACGGAAAATTAAATCTTGCCACCAGTAAAGATCACTTCCCTTCATCGATCAAATGCTCGACAGACTGGCAGGGAGGTCTCACTTCTATTTTCTGGACGGGTACTCGGGGTACAACCAAATTTCCATTGCCTCAGAAGACAGAGAAAAGACCTCATTCACTTGTCCCTACAGGATCTTTGCATTCAGAAGGATGCCCTTTGGCTTATGCAATACACCCGCCACATTTCAAAGGTGCGTGATGGCCATATTCACTGACATGGTCGAGGATATCATGGAGGTATTCATGGATGATTTCTCAGTGGTGGGAAATTTATTCGATGAGTGCTTAGCAAATTTGACTCGAGTGTTGAGGCGGTGTATTAAGACGAACCTTGTGCTTAATTGGGAGAAGTGCCATTTCATGGTACAAGAGGGGATAGTCTTGGGGCACTTGGTTTCGAGGAAAGGAATTGAGGTGGATCGTGCCAAAGTAGATGTGATTGCAAAGCTCCCACCTCCCACATCAGTTAAAGCGCTAAGGAGCTTCCTTGGGCATGCCGGGTTCTTCCGACGATTCATCAGAGACTTCTCCAAAATAGCCAACCCCCTATGTAAGTTACTCGAAAAAGATAACCCTTTTGTGTTTTCTAATGATTGTAGGGTGGCTTTCGAGGAGTTGAAAAAGAAGATAGTCACGACCCCGATCATTGTTGCCCTAGACTGGGAGCAATCATTCGAGCTCATGTGTGATGCCAGTGATTACGCAGTGGGAGCGGTGTTAGGACAGCAAAAGGAAAAGATAATGTGCCTGATCTACTAGGCGAGTAGGATATTGAGTGGAGCTCAGCTGAACTATACGGTGACTGAAAAAGAGATGCTGGCATTAGTGTTCACCTTTGACAAGTTCAGATCATACCTGATCGGCTCGAAGGTGATTGTTTACACTGATCATGCTGCCCTCAGGTATTTGATTGAGAAGAAAGAATCCAAGCCACGCCTAATTCATTGGGTGTTGCTACTGCAAGAATTTGATTTAGAGATTCATGAACGCAAGGGCACGGAGAACCAAGTCGCGGACCATCTTTCGCGACTTGAAGGCGCTGATAATGCAATAGAAGCAGAGGATATTTTGGAAACCTTTCCAGATGAGCAGCTACTCGCCACGAGCATGGAGGAGGTACCATGGTATGCAGACATTGCAAATTACCTGGCCAGTGGTATTGATCCCTATGAACTCTCATCTGTCCAAAAGAAAAAAATTTATCGTGATTGCCGCAATTATTACTGGGATGAACCTCACTTGTTTAGAATTTATATTGACAGTATGATCAGGAGGTGCGTCCCCGAGATAGAACAATTTTCTGTTTTGCAGGCGTGTCACGCATTAGCGTATGAAGGGCATTTTGGAGGAGTTCGAACAACAACCAAGGTTCTAGAGGCCGGATTTTACTAGCCAACTGTTTTCAAAGATGCCCACCAATGGGTGAAGGGCTACAAAGAGTGTCAACGGATGGGGAACATATCTCGTCGCCACGAGATGTCCATGAACCCGATCCAAGAGGTCGAGGTGTTTGATGTATGGGGGATTGGCTTTATGGGTCCCTTCGTTAGCTCGTACGACAATAAGTATATACTTGTTGTTGTAGACTATGTGTCCAAATGGGTGGAAGCTGCAGCACTCCCCACCAATGACGCAAGGGTGGTAGTGGGATTCTTGAACAAAAACATATTCACCTGTTTTGGGATTCCAAGGGCTATCATCAGTGACAGAGGCACTCACTTCTGCAACCGTGCCTTCGAAAAGATGTTAGCTAGGTACGATGTGCGCCACAAGGTGGCAACCCCTTATCACCCTCAGACGAGTGGGCAGGTTGAAGTGTCAAATCGAGAAATCAAGAGTGTTCTTACTATAACGGTGAACGCCACAAGAACTGATTGGGCGAAAAAGCTTGATGACACACTATGGGCATACAGAACTGCATTCAAAATGCCAATTGGTATGTCGCCATACAAGTTGGTGTTCGGAAAGGCCTGTCACATGCCGGTAGAACTGGAACATCGAGCATGGTGGGCACTGAAACAGTTAAACATGGATATGGATGCTGCAGGCACAAGTCGAGTCACTGAACTGCATGAGTTGGATGAATTCAGATATCTGGCCTTTGAAAGCGCGAGGCTGTTTAAAGAGAGAATGAATAGGTTACACGATAAGAACATTGTGGACCAAAACTTCAAACCCGGAGAAATGGTTCTGCTCTATAACTCCAGATTGAGACTTTCTCCATGTACACTCAAGTTCCGGTAGTCTGGACCATTTCGTGTGGTCTAAGTGTTTCCCTCAGGTGCCGTAGAGATTGCTTCTGAAGAAGGTGCCCACACCTTCAGAGTTAATGGGCAGAGATTGAAACCGTATATGGGGATGGACGAGAACAAGGAAGTGTCTGTGGTTCTTCTTGATGAACCTAAGAGGTCGAGAGAGCCATAAATGTGCCCATTCTGCGTCGTGCCACAACGTTAAATCAGGCGCTTCATGGGAGGCAACCCATTGACTTGTTGTAATTGTCGTGCCACGACATGAACTAAGGCGCTGTTTGGGAGGCAACCCAAGGTGTAATGTTTATAGATTAGAGGATGAATAGTTGAATTGTTGTAAGTACTAATATATGCAGGTGTGCACGGGCAAAGGGTGGACTCAAGACAACCCAAGAAAAAAAGTCAAAAAATTGAAGTGTGGTGAGGCCTGGACTAGCGCGACCGTGCTAGTGGGTGCGTTAATGGCCGCGCTAATGGACTTATGTTCTGCCTCATGTTCTCGCCACTAGCGCGGTCTCCCTACTGAGCGCGCTAGTGACCGCGCTAATGGAATTATGTTCTGCCTCGTTTGTCTACCACTAGCGCGGTTGAGCTATGAGCGCGCTAGTGACCATGCTAGTCCCGTCGCGATGGGTAAGTTTTATTTTTTAATTTTATTTTTTTATTTTTACCCAAAATATAACCCAACCCCCCCCCTCCCCCCCCTCCC